>JASTWK010000814.1:0-75616 GCA_030770225.1 Temnothorax unifasciatus
TTTTCACACACTGCCTCGTCCTTACCCTCTTCTTTTGCTTGATTTTTGCCCAGTCACCTCACACACGTGTCACCCACGATAGCGCCAAAAAAAAGAAAAAAAAAAGAAAAAAAAACGAAAGTCCCCACCCGTATATAATATATACATATATATACATATTGTTGACGTTGAACAGGGTGCCCGTCACAGGCACCGGCGGCGTGCTCAACCCCGAGGATTTATATCGCGCACGTGTAAGATTTTGTATAGTCATTTAGTCTAGTTACAGGGGAAGAAGCGGGCCGTACGGCCCCAGTTCAAGGGGGTGGCGCCAAACGCCCAAGGATAGGGCCGCGAATCGAAGGGGCGCTGATTACTGTTTGCGTCGATCCCGGGCGTGCGAGGACGTCCGGCGCGGAATCCTGAGATTACTGTTTGCGTCGATCCCGGCGTGCGAGGACGTCCGGCGTGGAATCCTGAGGTTACTGTTGCGTCGATCCCGGGCGTGCGAGGATGTGTGAGGACGTGAGAGGACATGTGAGGACGTTTGGCGCTAAGTCCTAAGGGCAGAAAGCGAGCGAGGGCGGCGGCCCTAAGAGCGCTACCAAGGAGGACGGATCGAGAGCCGGCGATATTGTAAACGGCCTGCAATCCCGAAAGTAAGGTAACGGGGAATAGCGGGGCAGAAAGTCGAGTACCGTTTCGCGTATTATTTGGAGATGTGCGTAGGATCGCTTGAGAGTTTCCGGCCTACGCACCATTGTCGTGAATCCCTCGGGATTCTTATCGTTTCTGTACGGGTCTGACCAATCCCGCCCGCTGCTACCCCGTAAGTAGAATAATGAGATTCCGATTCTTCTCGACTCGACACGCCGGTGTATGATTTTGTGTGTTAGCGTATCGACGATCGACGTCGTGGCACTTGCCGCGCATTACGGTTCTTGTGCGTGATGCGTGCGTGAGCCCCGCGGATCGACTCAACAGTCACTCGTTTAGATTAGTTTTCGCGCCCCCGTTAATATTAGTTTAGTAGTTTTGGCGCTCTTGGTAATATTTGGAGATGTGCGTAGGATCGCTTAAGAGTTTCCGGCCTACGCACCATTGTCGTGAATCCCTCGGAATTATTCTTAATTTGGCGCTCGCGTTAGATTAGTTTTTGCGTTCTCGATAATGTTAATTTCGCGTTTTCGTTAATCTTTGCGCTCTCGTTAATATTTGGAGATGTGCGTAGGATCGCTTGAGAGTTTCCGGCCTACGCACCATTGTCGTGAGTCCCTCAGGATTATTATTAGTTTTGCGCTCTCGTTAACATTAGTATTAGTTTTGCGCTCGCGTTAAGATTAGTTTTGAGTTCTCGTTGACATTAATTTCCACGTATTTGTTGAGATTCATCGGGGCGTGATCTCGGTGCGTGCCTTCCTTCCGGAGCGTGCCGGCACTCCGATACGTTAATTACCGCGCCTGGTACTTAGGGTGTGTGGCGTCGGGATTCCGAGTCGGAAGTACATTTCAGATTATATTAAGAGTTCCATTGTCGATCACAAGCAAGGAGTGTAGAGCCCCGAGTGGGTCGCACGCGAGCATCACGCGCCCGCGGCGTGAATAGAGTATCGAGGATCAACGTTCCTTGATCGCCATATGTTCGGCGTAGAGTATTGGCGAGTAATCTGTTGCGTTTATTCTTTCTTTTACGCGTATAAATTTTGCGGATAATCTTCGTTGCGCGTATTATTCAATTGCGAGGATCTTGCCGTTGCGTGTATTAGAATTGTGTCTAATCCTTCGTCGCGTGTACGTTTCTTTTTTCGGCGTATAAGCTGTTTCATATTTGGTGTGACGGGGTAGATGTGATCTCGTGATGTCCTTCGTGATCTGAGCCGGCTTTGCCGTCGGAAAGAAACTGATGGAACACATACCGTCACACTTATTTTTATTGTATGGGAGTACAAATTAGAGCAGATTAGTCGAGTTTTTGGGCGGAGAGCTTTCGGCGGAGAATGTTTATTCCATCTACGCCGCGCGGATCCTCGTTAGAGTAACACGTGATCGACGTGTGTACGATAGGTCGCGGCGAACCGGGGCCATTGTGCGCGCTATCAACGTGTTCAGTACATGACTCCCGCGTTGTAAATATTATCCCGCATTCCGCGTCTTTCGCCATACTGCGATTACCTCGAATTGTTTGGGTTAGGACTATTATATTACCGATGCCAAGATTTATATTATATGATTATTCTCGACTATCAGACCGCTGAATGATTTCTTTTGTGTCTCGTCTTTGCCTAACCACTGTCAACCCTTCCCTCTCCGGCCTTTAGCCGGACTACGACCCTCTACCGCAGAATGAGCAGCCATCGCGAGCGGCAGGAGCAGCGTTATTCGAGTTAGAGTATTTAGTGTATTTGGAGCCACTTAGAGTATAGAGAGAGTTTCGCGTATTTAGAGTAAAAAATTATGTGGCCTCCTCCACACCTGGCGCCCAACCTATTTGGAGTTTGCATTGTGCTCTGCTACCCGCTCAGCCTATTTGTGGCGCAGTACCGTCGGTCGCGTCTAACAGCCTCATGGCCGAAAGAGGAATAACGTCGCAATATATATATATATGTGTGTGTGTGTGTGCGTGTGCGTGTGCGTGTGCGTGTGCGTGTGCGTGTGCGTGTGCGTGTGCGTGTGCGTGTGCGTGTGCGTGTGCGTGTGCGTGTGCGTGTGCGTGTGCGTGTGCGTGTGCGTGTGCGTGTGCGTGTGCGTGTGCGTGTGCGTGTGCGTGTGCGTGTGCGTGTGCGTGTGCGTGTGCGTGTGCGTGTGCGTGTGCGTGTGCGTGTGCGTGTGCGTGTGCGTGTGCGTGTGCGTGTGCGTGTGCGTGTGCGTGTGCGTGTGCGTGTGCGTGTGCGTGTGCGTGTGCGTGTGCGTGTGCGTGTGCGTGTGCGTGTGCGTGTGCGTGTGCGTGTGCGTGTGCGTGTGCGTGTGCGTGTGCGTGTGCGTGTGCGTGTGCGTGTGCGTGTGCGTGTGCGTGTGCGTGTGCGTGTGCGTGTGCGTGTGCGTGTGCGTGTGCGTGTGCGTGTGCGTGTGCGTGTGCGTGTGCGTGTGCGTGTGCGTGTGCGTGTGCGTGTGCGTGTGCGTGTGCGTGTGCGTGTGTGTGTGTGTGTGTGTGTGTGTGTGTGTGTGTGTGTGTGTGTGTGTACGTGTGCAAGAGACCAGGAGAAGCCCTTAAGCCTCATCTTTCTCTCCTCACCTCCCCTTTTGATACGTCATGCGTCTCGGGCGCGATTACCGATTAAAAAGACGTCACAATATATATATATATATATATATATATATATATATATATATTAGGGTGTGTCATTTTGAGGCAACTTTTTTTTTTTATTTTACGAATAGCATATATACTTCCAGGAAGGTAAAATAAGATTCCTGTTAAAATTTTAGCCCTTAATATTAATATTAACAGGTCGCTCATCGCGATTTTTTATTTTTCATTTAGTAAGATAGAAAAAATTTTATAACTATCTAACAAACAGTAATACAGCATTGCGCCACATAGATTTTCTGTAGTAAATTTACCGCTCTACAAAAAAGATCTCTTATCATTTTTTCATAAATTCAACCGTTCAAAAGATGTTCAAAGTTAAAGTTTGATAAATTTTATAAAACTTGTTTTTGCTTCTTATGAATTTTGTATCATATCGACTATCAAAAATTATGAAATAACCAATACATATTTTTGTAGAAAATTTAACGATCTACAAAAAAGGTCTCTTATATTTTTTTCATAAATATAACCATTTAGACGATATTAAGGTTTAAAACTTTGAACTTTAAACCTTAATATCGTCTAAATGGTTATATTTATGAAAAAAATATAAGAGACCTTTTTTGTAGATCGTTAAATTTTCTACAAAAATACGTATTGATTATTTCATAATTTTTGATAGTCAATATAATACAAAATTCATAAGAAGCAAAAACAAGTTTTATAAAATTTATCAAACTTTAACTTTGAATATATTTTGAATGGTTGAATTTATAAAAAAATGATAAGAGATCTTTTTTGTAGAGCGGTAAATTTACTACAGAAAATCTATGTGGCGCAATGCTGTATTACTGTTTGTTAGATAGTTATAAAATTTTTTCTATCTTACTAAATGAAAAATAAAAAATCGCGATGAGCGACCTGTTAATATTAATATTAAGGGCTAAAATTTTAACAGGTATCTTATTTTACCTTCCTGGAAGTATATATGCTATTCGTAAAATGAAAAAAAAAAAGTTGCCCCAAAATGACACACCCTCCCAATAAACACATGATGGTTTATTAAACATTTATTAAACGTAAAATTAGTATAAAAGTGGTATAAGTATAAAAGATAAACGTTTAATTTTAATGTTTTATATACAGTCGTACAATATACGATAATGATATCCGTTTTTATTATGTTTATATAATACACAACGTATTTTATGCGTTAAAAAATAGTATATGAATATACTAAATGAAAGGTTTAATTTCTAGAGTGTATTTACGTTTATTTTATTTCTTAAAATCGTATATTTATGTAATCAAAGAAACGTTTATTAAAAACGTATATAATTTATAAAAAAAATCTCTTTTATGCGTTGAAAAATAGTATATGTGTATACGAAATATTTATTTATATACAATCGTATAATATACGATACTGATATCCGTTTTTATTATGTTTATAATACACAACGTATTTTATGCGTTAAAAAATAGTATAAGAATATACTAAATAAAAGGTTTAATTTCTAGAGTGTATTTACGTTTATTTTATTTCTTAAAATCGTATATTTATGTAATCAAAGAAACGTTTATTAAAAACGTATATAATTTATGAAAAAAATCTCTTTTATGCGTTGAAAAATAGTATATGTGTATACGAAATATTGATTTATATACAATTGTATAATATATGATACTGATATCCGTTTTTATTATGTTTATATAATACACAACGGATTTTATGCGTTAAAAAATAGTATATAAATATATAAAAAGAAAGGTTTAATTTCTAGAATGTACTTATATCTATTTTATTTCTTAAAATCGTATATCTACGTAATCAAAGAAATGTTTATTAAAAACGTATATAATTTATGAAAAAAATCTCATTTATAAATATTTAGAAAATTCCATTGTATACATGGTATAATTTATATCTTTAAAACGTCAATAATATAAACACACATGGTTTTACAAGTAAAATATTACACGATTAATAAACATATTTAGTTCCATTGCGCGCGCAAAAGAATTTCTGCATAAAATAAAGTGGATTTGATAAGGATTTGATAAAAATGTTTTAACTTTATAAATATACTTTTTTCATAAATATATTTACGAACACAAAATTTCGTAATGAGCCGACACTGGTTTCTGACATTCACCCGACATTAACATAAGAAATATTATATCATATATCCAATTCAAAATTTTATTACTCTTTTTAAACTGAATTTGTTTCTTAAGATGATTTTTGAAAAATTATATATTTGCGCTGGTTATGTAGACTATATATAACACTTACATTAAATTAAGAAGTAGTCTACCACGTAAGGCAGTTGGCTCACGATCCAGAGGTCCCGAGTTCGAATCCCACCAAGGTAAGTGTTTTTTTCAAATACTTATAGAATATTAAATTAATATTAAGAGAAAATATTTATAATCATAGACTGCATCTTAAGAAACAAATTTAGTTAAAAATAGTAATAAAATTTCGAAATAAATAATTTTTTTGTCGGGTAAATATTTGTTTAATATTATGTATTTGTAAAACGTAGTTTATCCGTTTATTAAATACGATTTTAATTAGTTGCAGAATAACGTTTAAAAAACGAATACATCTAGTTTATGACAACGTGTATCAGCTGGACATCACAACTAAAATTATACGCAGCTGATATACGTTGAATCTATTATATTTAGACTTCCCGTTAATACTTAATTTCAACGTATAACATACCATCGTGTGTTTATTGGGCTAATATATATATATATATTATGACGTCTTTTTAGTTGTTAATTGCGCCCGAGACGCGTAAGAAGAGAAAGATGACGGGCTTCTCCTGGTCTCTTGCACGGTCCAACAATTATACTCAAAATCAAAGTTTAGCGCCAGACGCGTAAGCTCGCGTTCACAAATTATAAATTAGAATAGGTCTTTTCCTATATGTACAATTTGATAGGAATAGTACAAATTTTTTATTTCTGTTAAAGGAAAAATGAGAAAAGGGACTGCTGCGAGCAATTAAGTAATGCAAACACATTAACAATGTCGTATAAATACCTGATGATCTGCAAATTCGTACAGAACAAAATTGTTTTGTGATAGCAATGGCATGCGAGGTGGAAATTACATAGCAATAAGGTCCACTAGGATCTCGTGTCGGATTTCGACATCTATTTAAAGCTTTTACCACAGATCCATCCACAAAATTGTCTGCTATTTTCTCATTGTGTGGTATCTAAAAAGTATATAATAGTCATATTAAAAAATAAATATAATCTTTCCTAATATACAGGATGTCCCTCAAATGTGGATATAAAGTCAGAAAAAGAAATAAAAAAAGTATTAACATATATTTCTACAGTTAAATACTTTCAATTGTAGAGTAAAAAAATACTTATTTTAATAAAATAATAAGTTAGGACTCTCGAACTTAAAACTTGATAGTAGAATGGCTATGAAAGTCAAACGCAGTTATCGGTGCGTAGATGATCAGAAACACTGATTTATTCCAAATATATTACAATCGAACATTTCTGATCATCTACGCACCGATAACTGCGTTTGACTCTCATAGCCATTCTACTATCGAGTTTTACCTATTTTAAGTTTCAATTATTTTTTATTTTAGAAAAAAAATATTTGAAATAAAAATTTTGTAAAAAAGCTTCAAATGTAAATTCAAAATTAAAATTTAATAAATGTTATAAACATTACATTAAAATTTCTTAATGTTAAAATTGACTGAAAAATATGGTTCTTTAACACATTTTCTAACGCTTTAATTTATCTTTTTTGGCAAAAACTCCTCTTTTCACATATTATAAATTATATTTAAAAAATATAAATAATTTGATATATTTGTTGAGACAAATAATAGAATTAATTTTTAGAAAGACGTTACCGGATAAAAAATTTATGATAAAAAAGATATATTGTTTTGGGTTATCCTGTATATATTTAATTGAAATGCATTATAGAAATTACACCTCTTCTGCTATCCATGGTATACACGGAAGTTCTCTTACACTTGTCCATTGAGTTCCTTGATATTGGTAATCTGCTATATTGTGAATGCAGTTTGGTGGTTGAGGATCTTCTACCTTGTCTGTTATTAATCAATAAAATATTGTTAAATTTGAGCTAACTTTTCAGTCAACACAGAGCATCAATTACGTTACATCTATGTCATATAATTTTACACTCAACGATGTAAATGTTATATAAATGTAATGTAATTGATGCTCTGTGCCTGGGTTATAATATATGTGGCAGCTGTCGACAGCCACAGGTTACTCTAATCTGTTTGACAGGGCACGCGTTCTCTAGCAACCGAAGTTTTTCGAAAGTCCCCGACAGATAGATGAGAAACTCACATTTGAAATGCAACCACGAAAGAAATATTAAGAGGATCGAATTTGGCAAAAATTCGGCGAAAACAAGTTGACCTATATAAGGTAACCAAAAGGTTCAATCACGCCTCGCTCTTTGGATAACCAAATTCTTCCTTGTCGAGACGAGGAAGAAATTACCCGGAGGCGCCAGACTCGTCCACTTTCACTGTACAAGATCTTAGCAGTGAAACGAAAGAAGGTTGCACCAGATGCATTCGGCCCTGCAACAAGCGTTTAGTCGCCATCCCCTGGCGCTAGTTGCTCAGCTTCCGACGCTCAACCGCCTTTTTCAGACGCTAGACGCCTAGCTTCCAGCGCTAAGCCGGCGCTAGACGCCTTGTTCCCAATGCTAATCACCCTGCCTCCGGCATTAAGCCGACTCCGGCGCTTGCCGCGATCCCGGGAGTACGCGGACGCGTTCGCGAGTGCGCGGCGCGCGCAACTCTTAGAGCGGACGGAGCGTAACACTTTTTGGGGGCTCGTCCGGGGTCGCGCGCGCGCGCGCGTGTGTCCGTGTGCGTGTGCGTGTGCGTGTGCGTGTGCGTGTGCGTGTGCGTGTGCGTGTGCGTGTGCGTGTGCGTGTGCGTGTGCGTGTGCGTGTGCGTGTGCGTGTGCGTGTGCGTGTGCGTGTGCGTGTGCGTGTGCGTGTGCGTGTGCGTGTGCGTGTGCGTGTGCGTGTGCGTGTGCGTGTGCGTGTGCGTGTGCGTGTGCGTGTGCGTGTGCGTGTGCGTGTGCGTGTGCGTGTGCGTGTGCGTGTGCGTGTGCGTGTGTGTGCGCGCGCGCGCGCGCGCGTGTGTGTGTGTGTGTGGGTGTGCGCGCGCGCGCGCCATAGCGACGTTAGTTGCGACGAGGAAGAGCATTGCTTTTATTTACCACTATAAATAAAAGCAATGCTAGCGTCCTCCCTTTATTCTTTGCGCCAATCTTAAAGAGTCTCCCCTATAAGAATAATTCGAGCGACTGATTTTCTCGATTCTTTCTCCATCTGCCTCCTTTCCACTTTGGCACAATATTCGCAACGACGATTTGTATTGTCGTCTAGATAGCCCATCGACATTCCTATGAATCAGGCTTTTGCGATGAATGATCTCGAACTCGTATTGCTGGAGTCTCTCAAGCCAACGCGCCAATTGCCCTTCTAAGTCTTTGAAGGACATCAACCATCTAAAAGAAACATGATCCGTACGGATCAAGAACTTCCGCCCCAAAAGGTATGCAGAAAAAATTTAATAGAATCAACTATCGCCAAGAGTTCTCGACGAGTAACGCAATAATTCCTCTCAGACTTACTAAGCACACGACTGAAATAAGTAATGACTTTTTCTACTTTCTCTTGCTTTTGTGAAAGGACTGCGCCAATTCCAATATTTGAGGCGTCAGTATCCAAAATAAAATCTCCCTCCCCACGGGAAGGATAGCATTGGAGAAGAAGATAACACTCGTTTAAACTCTGACACTTTTCGCACTTTGACACTTCTCGTCCCAAGAAAATCTGACTTGATTTTCAATCAGAGTATATAAAGGTTTAGCCAAAGAAGAAAACCCTTTTACAAATTTCCGATAATATGAGCAAAACCCTAGGAAACTTCGAAGCTGCTTCTTGTTATGTGGAATCGGCCAATCCTTCACAGCAGAGATCTTTTCCGGATCTGTAGTAACGCCTCCCGAAGAGACTATACGTGCCAAATATCTTACTTCTTTCGCAAAAAGAATACATTTTTTTAGGGTTTACTTTAAGATTAACTGAACGTAATCGTGAGAGCACTTTCTTTGAGAGGTTACATGAGTTTGGAAATTTTAAAAAATCCATTTTTTTTTAATTTTTATTTAATAGTACAACATATCAAGAATATTTTCCCAAAGTTTCAAGTCAATCGGAGTAAAACTCTAAGAGAGAGAGCCTTTGGAAATTCCTCTTGTAACGATGCGCCCCGAAAACGCATCATCCCGGCGAGCATCAGCCGGATGCCGCCCGGCCGACCATCCGCCGGGCGAGACAAGGCACGGAGTGCCCTTTTTTAAATACCTGATCTCGCGTACAAGTCCGCGAACGGACTTACCGCGGTAACCGACTCGGAGCGCCGAGCGGTGCCGAAAACAGCCGAGCGGCCGAGAGCCGCCGAACGCAATCGCGGCGTCGGGACGCCGTAACTACCGACCGACCCGCCGCTCCATCCCGGCGCTCGCGATTGCCGTCGCGCATACCCCGCCACGCCGACATCGCGCCACGGGTATAAAAGGCGCCGAATTGTTTAAACATTTAGATTCCGCCGTGAGCCAGCAAACCGACCCGACCAGTTCTCCGCTGCTCACGGATCCCGCAATCCTACCAATTCGAACAATCAGGAGGTAGAGAGTTTTCTCTGGCTCTGCCAAGTGACGTATCCAGGCGATTGATTCGATCTTTCACCCGCGAACCTGTGACACCGGAGTGAACCAGGGTAAGAGAGCTCTTCTCTTACTCGCCAAGGATCTTGGCCACCCGGTGCCGTCTCCCGCCTCCACATATCGATGCGACAGGATATAAAGAGTTATCTGTATATCCGCCAAGGCTCTTGGCCGCTCGATTCCACGCGCCCCGCGCCGCGCGCGATCCCCGGTATATTGCCGATATCCGCGACCGTTGTACATACCGCCGATACTCGCGATCTCTGTACGCACATTTGATACTTGAACTCCGCAACCCTTGTACATACCGCCGATACTCGGACCCGCGTTCTTATATCACCGATACCCGCGCCTCGCGATCTCTGTACATACCGCCGATACCCGCGCCCCGCGATCTCTGTACGTACTGTCGATACTCGACGCCGCGACCTTTGTACATATCTCCGATATTCCGCGATCTTGCTGTATATCATACCGCTTCGATAGTCACGTCGATCTCCGCGATCACACCGATGTATTGCGAATAAACTTAATCGAATAAACTTTGTTACGTTTCCTCTTTTAACCGAGTCTTGTGTCTTCCTCCGCGCTTACCCTGACCAGCCGCGAGCTAGATCCGCGCTTTGGAAGCTAGGTTGTTTTACTCCCATTAGGCGCGGCCGGCCAGGTGCGTCGCAGGTATATCAAGGCAGCTGCTTAGCTATTATTTGTCTGTCTTTCTCGCTCGCTTTTTTCGCTTTCTAACGGTCACCTTTATATATTTTAGTTTAACGTTGCTTGTTGAGCCACAAGGTTTCTTTGAGGTTATACGTGTTTGTTGTGAATTTTTACTCATTTTTTTGCAAAATGCAGCCGCATAAAGTTTGTAGAGATGATCGAGCAGCGGGTGTTAATAGAAAAGATAGGTCAAAAGAAAGGAAACAAACATTTAATCCTAAAACTGCAGAGATCAACGATGCATCTTTCGCCAGCACATCGGCGAAAAAACTTAAAAGTCAAGATGAGAAACATGTGCCGGAGGACGCTACTCTTCAATATGCAATTATAGATTTTGTTTTAGTTCTTTCAACACTTTCTACTTTTGTGAAGTGCTGTAACATTATAAACTAAAATGGAGAGGAAAAAGTGTGTGATGGAAAAGTTGAATTTAAACAATGTGTAAAATTAAGTCTTGGTTTTTAAATTATGGTAAAGTGTAAAAAATGTTAGTCTAGCTATATTTCATCGTGTCAAAAAATAGGTAAAGCGTATGAAATAAATCGCACATTCATTTTTGTTATGCGAATATTAGGCTTAGGTCTTGCCGGATGTAAAAAACTTTGTGGCTTAATGGATATAAAGAAATATAATAACACTTCATAAAGAAATATAATAACACGATCAATTTAAAAAAAGATACCGAGAATTTAAACACGATATACGACAGTGTCATCACGTCTGTGTAATTGTTTATATTTCTACCTCGTGACACCTTGTTTCTTTCTTTGTCCGCTCAGTCTCCTAAGTACTCGCATACATGTAACATGTCGCAACGAAGAATCAATCATACGCGAAATTTCATTAGTATGGACTCGTAGGTTTTTCTTGATGGTCGCCTTCTTTCCTCACATATCATTGTTGCTACAAATTAAGATTGGTCCACAGCTGACATTTATGACCATGCGGGAACATGCTCGTGAACTCAGGAATTTGTATTAATTATGTGACGAGTCAATAGATGATATACGTATTGCTCACTATTTAACGCTGTTAATTTATTCTGATTTATTTATATTGTTTTATTTCGATTTATTTATATTGTTTTCTCGCTGTTCCTGATTTAGTTCGCACTTGAAAAGGGCTCGAATTGTGAGCCGAAACGTTGTGCACTTTTTGTATATTTTACGCCAGTTAATCAAGAAATAAATTGATTTTGCTGATTTTATTCACTGGCGGACGAAATTATTATCGATATTAATGGATATAAGTTGTTCTTTCTTAAATCAATCGACGTACAATTTTTATATCAATAAGATACATGAATGCATAAAGACGATTGCCGAGATACTTTTTTCCTCAGCTGCAAAAGAAGAAAAAGACTTAACGTGCGATGAAAACGGTGTTGAAGATACGACAGATGTTACTGTATCAGATGATGGCACTTGGAAAAAGCGCGGGTATTCATCATTATACGGTGTGGCCACGTTAATTGGCTATTATTCTGAAAAAGTTTTGGATGTATTTATAAAAAACTCATATTGTAAATTATGTGAGACTTGGAAGAAACAACTAGATACGGCAGAGTTTGAAGAGTGGCATGAGGATTATTTAGAAAAAAACGAATGCAGTGCCAATCACCAAGGACCAGCTGGTTGTAACGATGCACCCCCAGAAACTGCATTGTTCCGGCTTAATACCTTGCCGATACCGCCCGGCCGCACATCCGCCGGGCGAGGAACGGGCACGGTGTGCCCACCTTATTTTAAACGCCTTCATGTAACGCGAACAGACTTACCGCGGCAACCGCCTCGACGCGCCGAGCGGTGTCGACCGCGCCTGAAGACCGCCGAACGCGATCGCGGCGTCGGGGCGCCGAAATCTCCGCCGCGCCGTCCCGGCGCTCGCGTTCGCCGCCGCTACTCCCACCACCGCGTAACACCGCCGCGACAGCTATATAAGCCGAACATTTGTTAGCAACAATTGCGATTTCCTGATCAACGCTCCGACCGACCGCACCGATCCTGAATTCCCGCACCCGCTTTTACAAAGCAAGTCCAAACGAGGGTAGAGCGCCTTTGGCATACTCTGTCTTCACCGAGCGCGTCTCGGCAAACGACAAGCTCCGATCCACAGGGCTACCCGAACGGGGGCAGAGTGTTTCTCTGCCTCCACCGAGCACTTCTCGTCGGGTACCGCTCCGTCCCCAGACGCTTGCAACCTGCCACCGGAGGTAGAGTGCTTCTCTGTCTCCACCGAGCGCTTCTCGGTGGTTGGTCTCGCGTCTTTCTCGATCTATCCGCCCGCAACTTTCCTCGGGGGCAGAGCCCCGTTCTCTGCTTCCACCGAGTGCTTCTCGGTGGTTGGCCTTGCGACTAGAGCGCTCCCGTTCCACGCGACCGCATTGCCGCTCCCGCGCTCCACGCCCGCGCCGATACCTACCGTCACGCGATTCGGTCCACGGGACCGCCGAAAGTTACCTCGCGCCTATCGAATCTTTGTACGTACCGCGCTTTACCTCGCGCCGCTCGCGGCACGCCAAGCATCACGTCGCACCGCGCGCCGCTCGCGACAAACCAATTACTGTATCCCGCGCCCATCGAACCAGTACACGCCCCGCGAGCGCTTGTTATCGCGGCCGTGCGAGTACATTGTGAATACTGCGAGCATTTATTGAATAAACTCTTGTTTCTTTGTTATCCCGGTGATACACTTCATTCTGCCAACCTTGCCTCGCGTCCGTTTCTCCGCGCCTTCTTCGAACCCAGCCCAGCCGCGAGCTAAATCCGCGCTTCGAAGACGGATTGTTTTATGATAATATGGAAGTTTCATTAATCGTGGCAATGTTTCAACGCTCGTTTGGAAAGTACGGCCTAAGGTACGTTAATTATATTGGAGACGGGGACTCCAAAACATATTCCGGAGTTCTTGGTTCCAAACCTTATAATGAAAATTTTCAAATAAATAAAAAAGAATGCGTGGGACACGTGCAAAAAAGGATGGGTACCCGTTTACGCGATTTAGTTAAAAAAATTGTTAAAAAAATCAAAGGTAAAACGATTAGAAAAGAAACTCTTTCTAGCAAAGGCAAGCTTACAGGTAAACTAATCGATAAATTAACAGTTTATTACGGACTGGCTATAAGAAGAAATTGATTTAGTGCAAAACATGAAGGACGCTATATGGGCAACTTACTTCCATTATAGCTCCACGGACCAAAACCCACAGCGCGAAAAGTGCTCAAGCGGCCCTGACTCATGATGCGCTTGGCAGCGTGCTTCAGCTATAAATGTTCTATCATTATTCAAGTGTAACGATGCACCCCATCGTCAACGCATCGTCCCCGGCTACCACCCGCCGGATGCCGCCCGACCGATCTTTCGGCGGGCGAGGACAGGGCGCGGTGCGCCCACATTTTTAATCAAATCCACGGCACCGCGTGCGCGGGAAACCGCAGCACCGTGCCTTCTCCGCACGGCGCCGACGAGCGCCGGAGGGAGCCGATCCGCGCCGAAGGCGAGCGCGCGTCAGCGTACCCCCACGCGGCTCGCCCAAAGATCGGCCTCCCTCCCACCGGGCCCGGCGCGCCGGACTATATAAGCCGGCGCCCCGAGAAAAAGGGGGACTTCGTCTTCATCCGAGCTTTCCGCTTTTTCCTGACGAAGCCTACCTACCAAATCCTAGGGCGACACACCAACGAGGTTCAGGGCTCTGAGTCTCGACCGAGGGCTCTCGGGTGTCCCCGCCTTCCACCACCGCCTCCCTGACGGCACGGCTACGCGGGGTCGAGCGCGCTCGGCCTCGAAACGAGTACTCTCGCTACCGTTAGCCCCAGGGCCCCAGCATCCTTAATATCGCGTTCCGTCATACCGCGCCGAGTGCATCTGCACTACTTTCCGTTGTAAATACCGCGTTCCGAGTGCACATGCACTACCCTCCGTTGTAAATACCGCGCCCTTAATGTCGCGTTCCGTCATACCGCGCCGAGTGCATCTGCACTACTTTCCGTTGTGAATACCGCGTTCCGAGTGCACATGCACTACCCTCCGTTGTAAATACCGCGCCCTAGTAATCTCGCGTTCCGTCATACCGCGCCGAGTGCATCTGCACCACTTTCCGTTGTAAATACCGCGTTCCGAGTGCCGTATTGGCAATTGTATGTAACCGCGTCACCGCGCCGAGTGCACATGCACTCTATTCTGTTGTAAATACCGCGTGCTAGTACCGTGCTGTAAAAGCCATTGTCTGTACCAGTCGAAATAAACCATATAGTGTGCATTAAAACCTGATTTCTGTCTCTGGGCCTTTCTCTCGAACTCCCGATCCCGGCGAATTAGTCCGCGTTCGAGCCAAAAGATAGGCCGTTACACAAGCACGATTACGCTCCATTGCCGAGTAACGTTTTATCAGCTATCAAGCCCATTTATGAAGAGCTTAGCAAGGATGTGCTTCTAGAGCGGTGTGTTGGTGGCTTTACGCAAAATAATAATGAGAGTCTGAACCAGTTAATTTGGAAAATCACTCCAAAAATACTTCCTGCTGGTTCCAAAATAGTTTAAATTGCTGCATTAATCGCCGCTTACACTTTCAACGAAGAAATCTCAGCTTTATTAATTTTTTTACACGGTATGGATATTAAACTTGGCCGAAATAGCCACGAGTATGCGCGGAAAGAAGATGTATACTCATACTCATAACCAAGCAAAGAGTTGAGGCTGGGACTCGAGAGGCAAGAATTCGTCTCAGGCAAGAGCAAAAGGATGCCCTGGACATTGCAGCTGCAGCAGGATATTTGCTTTATGGAGCTGGAAGCGACAATTCTATGTAAGTTTAAAAAAAAAAATTTCCGTTTTATTCCTACTTAAAACTTTAATCACTTTTTTCTCAAAACTCTATTTTTGAAGTCGGTGGACACAATTTCTCAAAAACTAATCGACCGATCTTATTGAAATTTTGCACACTTCTTCTAGATAAGATTGTCTAAGTGATTGAACGAAGGTTATTTAATATAACTTATTTTACAAAGCAATATGTGGTGTAGATTTTTCTGAAAATTGTACTTTTTTGCATACAACTCTGCCAAAAATTTAAATTTCATTTTTTTTTCTAAATCCTTCGTTCAATCACGAGCTATACTCACCTACTAACAGAAAATATTTGGTTTTTTGATTTCAGATAAAGCTATCATGAGTTATCCTGACCACCGCGAGGATACTTTTTTATAAGAGGTCTCCGAAAACCAGGTCCCGACGGCAGAATTTTCAAAATTTTTAAATGAAAATTTTATAAAATATTGTTAAAATGTTGCGCTTTTATATGCTTAAAAGTTTAAATAAAATAATTCTTTTATTATATTTAAAAAATTAGAGAAAATATGCTTTTTTTAAACCTTCAAAACCTATGTAACCTCTTAAATTCTCTAACATTTCATTAAAATTTCTACCAAAAATTATCACGTCGTCCAAGTAAACCAAACAAATTTTATATAATAATCCTTGCAATACTTTTTCCATTAAACGCTCAAAGGTAGCGCGGGCATTACACAGCCTAAAAGGCATTACAGTAAATTGCCATAATCCACGTCAGTAGTTATAGTAGGCGGGTTCTAATTCGGGTGCTCCGAGGGGGGATGAGGGAAGGAGGTATCAGATTGCGCGGGGGGGTAAGCGCGGCAAGGAAAGGGAGTATCGGATAACGCGGGATGTGAGCGGGGGAAGGGGTATCGGATTACAAGGAATATCGGATTACACAAGGGTATCGGATTACAGGGTGTATCGGATTACGCGAAGGGAAAGGGAACGGGGTGACCTTGACATGCCACATGTTCGTAATAAAACTTGCTCTGGATTCGTTTGCTTCAAACCAAAATTTTATTGCGTGTGAATATATTGACTGACAAACTAATACGTGTTCGTACTGAATGACGAATTGATACAGACTGTGCGCACGCCGCAGCTTGCACTCGCTCGTTACATATGCGCCCTCTGAACATACGATATCTATCGAAACTCGATCACATCGCTCGATTACGTCGCTCGATCATAACTTCAATACGCGCGCACTCAAACTTAATACATACCCAACACCACATGTATGACTCACCAAGATAACTCACCGGGATGACTCACGTGTAAGACTCACGTGCGCAAGTGGGGGGTCCGCGTGGCGGTCCGCGGTCGCGCCGCGGGGTTCGTTCGCAACGACGCACAATTGGTAAGACTAACTCGATAGCGAAAGTGTAGGAGCGTGTTTTGTCGATGACGCATCGAACCTGTCGGAACATGTTTCGCGGGCGTCGTAAACAAATTTTTTCTAGGAAAAGGGGGGCGGTTATCGCGTAGACGTATCTATTACGCACTATTTTTTACGACGCAGTACGCAAGACAAAGGAAGAAATGACGTCATCGACGATGATCGACCCGATGACGCATCGAACCTGCCGGGACATGTTTTGCGGGCGCCGTAAACAAAAATTTTCTAGGAAAAGGGAGTGTTATCGCGTAAAATAAACAATTTCATACTATTTTTTTACGACGCAGTACGTAAAACAAAGGAAGAAATTATCTTTCAAGATTCAGTTGGAATGAGAGAGAGAGAACAAAGGGTATATAACGAGGGATGGAGCGCGTCAAGCCGAAGTATTATGATTTGAGATACAACGTTTTTGATTTTCCAAAGTGTCGCCAATGATGTTTATGTTATGACTTTGACGGGTATGATTTTATGGTTGTTTACATTACTTGAGAGCTGAGACTTCCGTTTCCGGTGCGATAAAGTGTGACACGTGGCGGTTAGGCGAGTTCTTTTCGGCAGTGTGTGAGAGAGTAGGAGAGTGTTGGTGGAGGCGTGAGAGTGAGAGGGAGAGATCGGAGGAGCGAGAGTGTGTGTGTGGAAGTGGAGGGAAGGTGTGATTGAGAAGGATAGAGGAAGAAAAAGGTTCGAAAAGCGTGAGCGAGAGCGAGTCGGGCAGGGAGCGCGCGAAGCTCTAAGAGGGGATAGCGTCGAGCGGAGAGCGGCCGCGGGTGAGGAGTGCGTAAAGTACAAACGGCGCGCAGGGTGGTGAAAGAGACGGGCCAGGGATATAGAGTATAAAAAGGGAGTTGGCCTAAAGAAAATGATCGGGAGGATAGGGTATGATGAAGGGGGGCAGAAAGCAAGAAGCGGGAGCGTCAGCAGCGTCAGGAGCGCTGGGAGCGTCGCACAGTGGGGCCAAATCCCAAAAAGCTGGTCAAAAGTCGAAAAATAAAGTTTCGATTCCGAGGATTTAAAGTGGTGGGTTTGTTTGAGTAATAGTCCGAAGGTCGGATTCTAGACTAGAGAACGTCCTACCCCTTATACCTGCTCGTACACGTCAGTTCAAAAGTGACGCTCGCTCGAACAAGACGTGTCGTGTTCGAAGCCGAGTTTTAAACGTTATATTCAGGAGGTCGCCAAAACTATAAAAATAAAGCAATTCCAAATCTAAAAAATGGATTCGACAGCTGGAAGTACGTAGAATATTATCATGTATTACAAAATTTATAGTAATAATTTATGTGATATTAATAAACAAATGAGTTGTACGAAAATAAACGTAAAATTGCAACGGAAAATTTAAGAAACGTAGAGAAAAGTTTATGAGTTCTGTAGAGTTCTGCGACCTGACCTATTGCATGTTGTAGATTCAAGTATTATTTAATGAAAACAACAAAAAACTGCTGCTTTTAGCTGCTTTCCTGCTATTGGTGCAAGTTTTTGTAATGAAAAACAATGTTCTTTTGAATTGAATTGAATTTTAAACATTAAAAACGTAAAATATTGAAAAAATGTTTCTGATAAAAGTTGTAGGGTTTTGAAATATCTATTCAGGAGTGTACTCACATTGTAGGCCCGGGGCCCTATATGGGCTCAGTCAGGCCCAAGTCAATTTTTTATTATATTAATCCCCATTTTTTATTGCGCATTTTGATTCTACGGCTCAAGATAGAAATATTTTGTATCAAGTCAATTTTTGCTAAGCCCCTTCCAAAAGGCCCAAAATTTTGGGCCTTTAGGAAGGAGTTTAGCGAAAAATTAGGTACCTGCTAAAATATTTCTAATTTAGAGCGTAAAATTAAAATCCATAAAAAATAAAGATTAATAATTTTTCATTGTCACTGTGGAGAAAATTTTAAAAATAAAAATTTAAAATTCGAAGTATAGGTTTCAATAAAAAATCCGCACGAATGACCTGGGCTAACTAAGAACCAGCGCGGTCAATGATGCGCGAAAGTTTTATTTATATTTTTATTTTACATATTTTCCGACCTTTAACTGCGTGCCGACTATATAGATTTGTCAGCACGCAGTCAAAGGTTGGAAAATATGTAAAATAAAAATATAAATAAAACTTTCGCGCATCATTTATCGCGCTGGTTCTTATTTAGCCCGGTTTATTAGTGCAAATAAAAATTTAAATTAATGTTTTTTTTAATTTTCTTGTGGTCTTTATTGTATTGAGTTTTAAGATACGCAATTTACTTTCATAAATAATTTAAAAATATATATATTTTTGAATAAATAATAGTAACTATAAGATTGAATGTGTAATTGTCAATTTAAGAGTGAAGAAAACTCCAGCAATCTTACAATTGAATCAACTGACTGTGAATCAAATTATTCTTCTGATGACGATGCATAAAGTTGTTGATTGACTGTATTTTAATAAATATATATTTATTCACCGCCCGTTTACACAATTTTTAAGTATGACTCAAATATTTCTATATAATTTTGACGCACAATGATCTATGTAAGTTTAATATTTATTGTACTTTGTATCACGGTTTATTAATTTGCATTCTTGTAGCATGTGTTGATTATCGGTAATTTATGTAATTCCAGCATTGTTAAATTAACTTTATAAGGATCCAAAGTAAGGGTTGAAATGTCGTTATACTAATAAACTACTGCCAGTCAGGCCGACTAATCTTGTTTTATTAAATATATATTTATTTTGCAGTTCTTACTTTTTATTTCACTTTCTTCCTTTATGAGCAACTAACTGGTTACCCGGGCTTCGCCCCGGAGGACATATGTAGTAAGACACACAAATATTTTCTCTCTCTCTTTCTCTCTCTCTCTCTCTTTCTCACTCTCTCTCTCCCTCTCTCTCTCCCTCCCTTTTAATTGAAAAAATGGAAAAATTAAAAAAATCGGTTTCCAGAAAATCGGTAACAAAAAACTATACACATAGTGGCACTCCCCGGAAAATTCTACCCCTATTTCATATACTTTTCATAAAAATTCGGAAATGCTTTCGACTTTTGACCAGCTTTTTGGGATTTGGCCCCACTGTGCGTCGGGAAAGCAGAGGACGCAAAAAGGAAAAGAGAAAGTATAGACTTGCAAGAGAGAAGAAGAGAGAAGGAAGATAGAGATAGCAAAAAGTCTCCCAAGGCTCTGGGCTGGGGGGAAAAGGAGAAAAGCGAGTAGAGGGAGGATATGAGGAAGTGAAGGGAAGAAGTGAAGGAGGTGATGAATGAATTGAGGGAGATGAAAGGGTGGAGGAAGGATTTGAGACAGATGATGGAGGGGCTCAGAGAACAGGGGTGGTTGATGAGGGGGAGGTGGAGGAGTTGAGAAGAGAGTGTAGGGAGCGAGAGGAAAATGGAATGAAGGGAAGGAGAAGTTGGTGAGTTGTATGAAAGGGCTGAAAAGGAAGGTAGAAGAGCTGGAAAAAAATAAAGAGGGGAGAAGAAAGGGGGTAGGGTATTGGGGGAGGGAGAAGAAAGGGAGGTGGGGGACAAAATAAGAGAGTTGGAGAGGAGGATGGAAAGGAAAGAGCGTGAAGAGAGGAGAAAAAATGTGATAATTAGAGGGTTAGAGGTTAAAGGAGGAAAGAGGAGAGAAGCGGTGTTAAACGTCATAGGGGTAAGAGGAAATATAGAGAAGGTCAAGAGAGTGGGGGAAGGGATAATGAGAAGGACAGAGAGATGGTACTTGTAAGGACGAAAAGTGAGGAGCAGAGAGAAGAAATTATGAAGAGAAAGAGAGAGCTAAAGGGAAGGAAAAAGAGGATTTTGGAAGACTGGACGTGGAAAGAGAGAAAAATGAGGTGGAGGTTAGAGGAAATCGCGAGAAAAGAGGAGAGAAGAGAAAGAAGGGTGAGAATAGAATATGGAAGGTTATGGATAGATGAGCAATGCTGGGAATGGGATGAGGAAGAGGAGGTTTTGAGGGATGGGAGAGGAGAACAAAGAAGCGAGGAGGAGGGGGGGAGAGAAAAAGAGGGAATAGAATAGTTCCGCCACGATGTTCGCCAGGTGGAAAACCAGGCCGAGGAGGACGCGTGCGCCGTTCTAAGCGCATTCGACAGCCAGAATTGTACTTATAACAAGGGATACATAAGACAGGCGTTGTACGCATGCAAGACATGCTGCTCAAACAAGGTCCGAGCCGCTGTGTGCTTGGCGTGCAGCTTGCACTGTCACGAGGGACATGAGCTTGTGGAACTGTATACAAAGCGGCACTTCAGGTGCGACTGTGGAAATATCAGGTTCGATGGCAGGCAGTGCAATCTGGAGAAGTTCAAGTCCGCCACCAATACGGAGAATAAGTACAATCAGAATAAGAGAAGGGAGGGAGGGCAGATGAGAGGGAGGAAGGAAAAGAGAGAGAAAAGGAGAGAGTGGAGCGTGGCTCTTTGAAACGTGGCCGGGCTAGAGAAGGAATTTTGGACAGGGTTGAAGGAATGGGATGTGATGGTGCTGTTGGAAACATGGTTGGATGATAGAGGGTGGAAAAGAATTAAGGAGAGACTATCGGGAGGATATGAGTGGGGAATGCAAGCAGCGAGGAGAAAGAATAAGAAGGGAAGAGCGATGGGGGGAATGGTCATGGGTATAAAGGAGTTGGCGGAGAAGGAGAAAGGGATAGCGGGGGCGGGAGAGGGAATCATGACGGGCAAAGTGAGGGTGGGGGTGGAGAGATGGAAGTTAGTGAAAGTCTACGCAGGAGAGGACATGAAAAAGGCGCTGATGGGATTGGAACAGTGGGTGGAGGACAGGAAGGCAGGAGTCAGAGTGTTGATAGGGGGGGACTTTAACGCGAGGACAGGGGAAGAAGGGGGAGAACTGGAAGGGGAGGAGGGGGAAGAAAGGAAAGGAGGCAAGGAAAGAAATTGTCAAAGGACCGAATTACAAATTGGGAGGGTAGGCTGATGTTGGAGTTCTTGAGGAAAAGAGGCATCTTCAACGGGAATACAAGGGGGGACGAAGAGGGAGAGTTTACATATACCGGGGGAAGGGGATGCACAGTGATACATTATGTAATTGGGGAGGGGGAGATAAGGAATAAAGTGGAAAGGATGAGGATAGGGGACAGAGTGAACTCTGACCATCAACCAGTAGAGATATGGCTAAAAGGGGAGTGGGTGGGGGGGGAAGGGGGGCAAAGGAGGTGAAAAGATTTAAAGGGGTGTATGAAGTAAAGAAAAGAGAAATAGGTTCAGGCAGAAGCTGGGCGGAGTAGAGTTGGAGGAGAGGGGGCTGGAAGAGAAGTGGGAGAAGATGGAGGGAAGGTTGAAAGGGGCAATGAAAGAGACGGAGGAGAAGTTAAATAAGGAGGAAAAGAGGAAAGTGAAAGGAGGAAGCAAAAGTTCAGAGATGTGCAAAAAGAAAAAGAAGGAGGAGAATGACAGATGGGAAAAAAAGGCGGCGGAATTAAACAGAGAAAGTGAAGTGTGGGAAATAGTTAATAAGGAGAGAAAAAAGAGGAGGAAAGTGACGGAAAGAATGGAGATGGCGGAGTGGAAGGAGCATTTTATGAGGTTACTTGGGAAGGTGGAAGGAAGGGTCGTCAAAGGAGGGGGAGAAATGAGGCGAGAGGGAGAGGGAGGTAAGGAGAAAATAAGTAAGGAGAAAGTAAGAAGGGTCTTAAAGAAAATGAAGGAGGGAAATGCGGCAGGGGTAGACGGTTCCGAGCGAGGTGTGGAAGCATGGGAGGAAGAGTTGGAGGAGTGGGTGAGAGGGTTTTGCAACAAAGTCTGGAGGGGAAGAGGGTGGCCGGAGATCTGGAAGAAGGGGGTTATTGTGCCCATAGTGAAGAAGGGGGAAGGGGAGAGGGTAGAAAACTATAGGGGGGTTACCCTGTTATTTACCTTATACAAGATGTACGTGGCGGTGTTAGCAGGAAGGCTGAGGGAGAAAGTGGAGCGCAAGGGGATCATCCCGCCAAATCAAACAGAATTCAGGAAGGGGCTGGGGACAGTGGACAACATCTATGTGCTTAACTACCTATTGAATAGACAACTGGGAAGGAAGGGGGGAAAGGTGGTGGCATTGTTTGTGGATTTAAAGGTAGCCTTTTGACTAGGTGGATAGGGAGGTGTTGATTGAGGCGCTGAAAAAGAAGGGAGTTAGGAAGGGTCTGGTTGAGAGGATAGAGGAAGTGTTGAGAGAGACGAGAAGTAAGGTGAGAGTGAGAAAGGAGTTGGGTGAGAGTTTTTGGACAGCAAGAGGCGTAGGGCAAGGGTGTCCGCTGAACCCGCTTCTCTTCATTATACTGTTGGCTGAATGGAGGAGGAGATGAAGAGAGTCAAGTGGAGTGGGATCAGGCTGGGAGAAGGAAGGGTGTATGACTTGGAGTTTGCGGATGACATGGTGCTGCTGGCGGAGGGGGGGGATGAAATGAGAAGTATGATGGAGAGGCTGGAGAGGTATCTGGATAAGAAGAGGTTGGAATTTAACGCAAAGAAAACCAAGATTATGAGATTTAGAAGAGGAGGAAAAAGAATGGTGAAAAGGGATTGGTAATGGAAAGGAAGAAAAGTGGAGGAGGTGAAGGACTTCCGATACCTTGGGTATACGCTACAAAGGAATGGGGGGCAAAAGGCGCACGTAAAAGAAAGGGTTAAGAAGGCGGCGGGGCAAGTGTGGGGGATAGGAGGTTTGGGAAGGATTGGGGGAGAAGGCTTTGGCTATTTGACAAGCTGGTGTAGACGGTAATGGGGTACGGAGTGGAAATATGGGGATGGGAAGAGAGATAGGGGATGAAGAGGCTAGAGAAAAGATATTTGAGATGGGTGTTGGAAGTAGATAGAAGGATGCCGGAGTACTTGGTGAGAGAGAAGATGCAGAGAGAAAAATTAAGAGGTAGGGCGGGCAGGAGGGAACGGGGGTTCAAAAAGAGGCTGGAGGAGGGAGGAGGAAGTGAACTGGCGAGAAAGTGTTGTAAAGAAGTAAAGGAAAGAACGGGAAAGAGAGGGGGAATCTCGAGTTGGGAAGAAGGTAGGAAGAAGTTTCTGAGCGATGGAGGCTTGTGGGCGGAGGGTGATAGGGAGCGGGGAGGAGAGGAAGAAACACGGCTGGAGGAGATGGTAAGGTGGAAAAGAGAGGTGCAAAGGGCGGAAAGATAAGAAAGAATAAGAAAGTCGAGGTACAACAAATAGTATAAGGAGGTAAAAAAGGAGGAGATACCGGAGTACCTAAAGAAAAGGTGGGGGGAAAGTAGATGGAGCAGGATAGCAAGGTTTAGGTTGAGGAACGAAATGAGGGAGGGCAGATATTGGGAGGAGAAGGAGAAAAGGATATGCAAACTGTGCGAGGGAGAAGAGGAGACGTGGGAGCATACGTGGGAGCATTGTAGGGACTGGGATGAAAAGGAGGGGAGTTGGCAGGTGGCGAGGAGATGGGTGCTGGAAGAGGGGGGAGAAGGGGAAGAGTGGATGAAGGAGATCGAGAAGGAGAGGAACAGGAGGGGGTACGTGGAAAAGCTGGGAAGAGGGGAGGAGGAAGGTATGAGTGAAGGGAAAATGAGAGAGAATGAATGAAGGAATGATTGAATAAGTGGTATGCCAAAGAGAGGGGGGGAAAGTGGCGCAAAAGGAAAATGCACATTAAAAGCAAGAGGAAACGGAAGTCCCTTGCGGAGAGGTGTGTGTGTGCGTGGCGGGTGTAGGTATGGGCGGATGCAGAGGCAGAGGCTCGCAACCACACCATTAGGTTGAGTAGGTTTAAGTTAGACTAAGTTAGGTTAAGAGGATGTGAAAATTGTGTAAAATTTTGTTGTAAAAGTTTGGGTACGTTCCTTATAAAAACGCCTTGCAAACCCTGCAGGGACAAGCAATAAAGATATACATACATACATACATACATACATACATACATACATACATACATACATACATACATACATACATACATACATACATACATACATACATACATACATACATACATACATACATACATACATACATACATACATACATACATACATACATACATACATACATACATACATACATACATACATACATACATACATACATACATACATACATACATACATACATACATACATACATACATACATACATACATACATACATACATACATACATACATACATACATACATACATACATACATACATCATACATACATACATACATACATACATACATACATACATACATACATACATACATACATACATACATACATACATACATACATACATACATACATACATACATACATACATACATACATACATACATACATACATACATACATACATACATACATACATACATACATACATACATACATACATACATACATACATACATACATACATACATACATACATACATACATACATACATACATACATACATACATACATACATACATACATACATACATACATACATACATACATACATACATACATACATACATACATACATACATACATACATACATACATACATACATACATACATACATACATACATACATACATACATACATACATACATACATACATACATACATACATACATACATACATACATACATACATACATACATACATACATACATACATACATACATACATACATACATACATACATACATACATACATACATACATACATACATACATACATACATACATACATACATACATACATACATACATACATACATACATACATACATACATACATACATACATACATACATACATACATACATACATACATACATACATACATACATACATACATACATACATACATACATACAGACATACATACATACATACATACATACATACATACATACATACATACATACATACATACATACATACATACATACATACATACATACATACTACATACATACATACATACATACATACATACATACATACATACATACATACATACATACATACATACATACATACATACATACATACATACATACATACATACATACATACATACATACATACATACATACATACATACATACATACATACATACATACATACATACATACATACATACATACATACATACATACATACATACATACATACATACATACATACATACATACATACATACATACATACATACATACATACATACATACATACATACATACATACATACTACATACATACATACATACATACATACATACATACATACATACATACATACATACATACATACATACATACATACATACATACATACATACATACATACATACATACATACATACATACATACATACATACATACATACATACATACATACATACATACATACATACATACATACATACTACATACATACATACATACATACATACATACATACATACATACATACATACATACATACATACATACATACATACATACATACATACATACATACATACATACATACATACATACATACATACATACATACATACATACATACATACATACATACATACATACATACATACATACATACATACATACATACATACATACATACATACATACATACATACATACATACATACATACATACATACATACATACATACATACATACATACATACATACATACATACATACATACATACATACATACATACATACATACATACATACATACATACATACATACATACATACATACATACATACATACATACATACATACATACATACATACATACATACATACATACATACATACATACATACATACATACATACATACATACATACATACATACATACATACATACATACATACATACATACATACATACATACATACATACATACATACATACATACATACTACATACATACATACATACATACATACATACATACATACATACATACATACATACATACATACATACATACATACATACATACATACATACATACATACATACATACATACATACATACATACATACATACATACATACATACATACATACATACATACATACATACATACATACATACATACATACATACATACATACATACATACATACATACATACATACATACATACATACATACATACATACATACATACATACATACATACATACATACATACATACATACATACATACATACATACATACATACATACATACATACATACATACATACATACATACATACATACATACATACATACATACATACATACATACATACATACATACATACATACATACATACATACATACATACATACATACATACATACATACATACATACATACATACATACATACATACATACATACATACATACATACATACATACATACATACATACATACATACATACATACATACATACATACATACATACATACATACATACATACATACATACATACATACATACATACATACATACATACATACATACATACATACATACATACATACATACATACATACATACATACATACATACATACATACATACATACATACATACATACATACATACATACATACATACATACATACATACATACATACATACATACATACATACATACATACATACATACATACATACATACATACATACATACATACATACATACATACATACATACATACATACATACATACATACATACATACATACATACATACATACATACATACATACATACATACATACATACATACATACATACATACATACATACATACATACATACATACATACATACATACATACATACATACATACATACATACATACATACATACATACATACATACATACATACATACATACATACATACATACATACATACATACATACATACATACATACATACATACATACATACATACATACATACATACATACATACATACATACATACATACATACATACATACATACATACATACATACATACATACATACATACATACATACATACATACATACATACATACATACATACATACATACATACATACATACATACATACATACATACATACATACATACATACATACATACATACATACATACATACATACATACATACATACATACATACATACATACATACATACATACATACATACATACATACATACATACATACATACATACATACATACATACATACATACATACATACATACATACATACATACATACATACATACATACATACATACATACATACATACATACATACATACATACATACATACATACATACATACATACATACATACATACATACATACATACATACATACATACATACATACATACATACATACATACATACATACATACATACATACATACATACATACATACATACTACATACATACATACATACATACATACATACATACATACATACATACTACATACATACATACATACATACATACATACATACATACATACATACATACATACATACATACATACATACATACATACATACATACATACATACATACATACATACATACATACATACATACATACATACATACATACATACATACATACATACATACATACATACATACATACATACATACATACATACATACATACATACATACATACATACATACATACATACATACATACATACATACATACATACATACATACATACATACATACATACATACATACATACATACATACATACATACATACATACATACATACATACATACATACATACATACATACATACATACATACATACATACATACATACATACATACATACATACATACATACATACATACATACATACATACATACATACATACATACATACATACATACATACATACATACATACATACATACATACATACATACATACATACATACATACATACATACATACATACATACATACATACATACATACATACATACATACATACATACATACATACATACATACATACATACATACATACATACATACATACATACATACATACATACATACATACATACATACATACATACATACATACATACATACATACATACATACATACATACATACATACATACATACATACATACATACATACATACATACATACATACATACATACTACATACATACATACATACATACATACATACATACATACATACATACATACATACATACATACATACATACATACATACATACATACATACATACATACATACATACATACATACATACATACATACATACATACATACATACATACATACATACATACATACATACATACATACATACATACATACATACATACATACATACATACATACATACATACATACATACATACATACATACATACATACATACATACATACATACATACATACATACATACATACATACATACATACATACATACATACATACATACATACATACATACATACATACATACATACATACATACATACATACATACATACATACATACATACATACATACATACATACATACATACATACATACATACATACATACATACATACATACATACATACATACATACATACATACATACATACATACATACATACATACATACATACATACATACATACATACATACATACATACATACATACATACATACATACATACATACATACATACATACATACATACATACATACATACATACATACTACATACATACATACATACATACATACATACATACATACATACATACATACATACATACATACATACATACATACATACATACATACATACATACATACATACATACATACATACATACATACATACATACATACATACATACATACATACATACATACATACATACATACATACATACATACATACATACATACATACATACATACATACATACATACATACATACCTACATACATACATACATACATACATACATACATACATACATACATACATACATACATACATACATACATACATACATACATACATACATACATACATACATACATACATACATACATACATACATACATACATACATACATACATACATACATACATACATACATACATACATACATACATACATACATACATACATACATACATACATACATACATACATACATACATACATACATACATACATACATACATACATACATACATACATACATACATACATACATACATACATACATACATACATACATACATACATACATACATACATACATACATACATACATACATACATACATACATACATACATACATACATACATACATACATACATACATACATACATACATACATACATACTACATACATACATACATACATACATACATACATACATACATACATACATACATACATACATACATACATACATACATACATACATACATACATACATACATACATACATACAGACATACATACATACATACATACATACATACATACATACATACATACATACATACATACATACATACATACATACATACATACATACATACATACATACATACATACATACATACATACATACATACATACATACATACATACATACATACATACATACATACATACATACATACATACATACATACATACATACATACATACATACATACATACATACATACATACATACATACATACATACATACATACATACATACATACATACATACATACATACATACATACATACATACATACATACATACATACATACATACATACATACATACATACATACATACATACATACATACATACATACATACATACATCATACATACATACATACATACATACATACATACATACATACATACATACATACATACATACATACATACATACATACATACATACATACATACATACATACATACATACATACATACATACATACATACATACATACATACATACATACATACATACATACATACATACATACATACATACATACATACATACATACATACATACATACAGACATACATACATACATACATACATACATACATACATACATACATACATACATACATACATACATACATACATACATACATACATACATACATACATACATACATACATACATACATACATACATACATACATACATACATACATACATACATACATACATACATACATACATACATACATACATACATACATACATACATACATACATACATACATACATACATACATACATACATACATACATACATACATACATACATACATACATACATACATACATTACTTGAGAGCTGTTTTGGTTTGTTTCACGTGGAAAATGTATGCGCGGAGGCAGCAAGTTAAAAATGTTAAAAAAGTTGCTAAACTTTGGAGTCGCAAAAAATCCTTTTGGTATATGTCTTTTTTATCTAAAAGGAACCTATTCACAAAGTTTCACCTAAATCGGAGCACGGACGTTTTCGGAAAAACAGCCTAGCATAAGTCTCACAAAATTGGCATTTTTCCTCGATAAGGATGAGTTGAAAATTATACGTTCTACATTTTCCGCGTTATCCGACCACGATTTTGAATTATTGACGCGAAAAGGTGTCTTTCCATACGAATACGTGGATTGCATCGAAAAGTTAAAGGACTCGTGTTTACCGCCGCGCGATTCATTTTACAGTTTCTTGACCGGTGACACCGTATCCGAAAGCGATTACGCGCACGCCGCGAACGTTTGGCAGCGATTCTCCGTTTGAGCCCTAGGCGAATACAGCGATCTATACCCCAAAACCGATGTCTTGTTACTGGCCGACGTTTTCGAAAATTTCCGCGACAATTGTATCGCGAATTATGAACTTAATCCTGCGTACTACTACACTTTACCAGGCTTTACATGGGACGCCATGTTGAAACATACGCGTGTCAATTTCGAACTGCTCACCGACATTGACATGGTCATGTTTATCAAACGCGGTATTTGTGGTGGCCTGAGTCAATGTTCAAACAGCTACGCGCGGGCTAACAACAAGTACATACAGTATATAGTCGTACGATCCATCGAAACCGTCGACGTACCTGATGTATTTCGATGTAAACAACTTGTACAGCTGGGCGATGTGTTAACCACTGCCCTACGCAGATTTTCGATGGGTCGAAGACGTTTCGAATTTCGACTTTAGCGCGATCGCTTCGGATTTGCGCACGGGTTATATTCTCAAGGTCGATCTAGAGTATCCGCAGAATAAACACGACGCGCACGCTGACCTACCGTTCTGTCCGACGCGCGATAAACCACCTGACAAACGGCAGGACAAACTTCTCGCCACGCTGTACGATAAGAAGCGTTATGTCATTCATTATCGCAACCTGCAGCAGTGCACGCACTACGGATTTCGCGTCACAAAAATACATCGCGTATTGCAATTCGCTCAATCTGCGTGGCTCTGCGCTTACATCGAACTTAATACAAAATTTAGAACACTGGCCAAAAATGAGAAAAATTTGTTTGAGAAAAATTTATATAAATTGATGAATAACGCGGTTTTCGGGAAAACGATGGAAAATGTACGCAATCACGTCGACATAAAATTACTGTCAAAGTGGGACGGATGATACGACGCGGAGGCAATGACTCCATCGCCGAACTTATATGGTGATAGGGCGGGAGAGCAGGCTCGCTGGAATCTGGCGTTGAAGGAGGACGCTCACTGGAATCTGGAGACGTACCCTCTGCGAAGGGGAAAATCCATGTGTGCGGGAAGAACTGTGGATACGAACAATAATAGCTTTCGGTAGCAGATCTAAACGATATATGAATGGAGTTTCAATGAAAATTCCAAAAGATATCGTAACATGAACGCTGATGACGTAGACGCGTTTCGCGATAAACTCAAGAAGCGGTGGAGAATGGTTGAGTTTATAGTACCTAGAAACAGTAAAGATGATTATGTCATATGGCATAAAACTGCAAAGTGCCTGCGTGAAATGAGTGATAGCGAGTTTGATATGAGTGATAAGAAATAGTGAAGATTAATGTATGCAATGTATGCAATATATGTAATATAATTTATATATGTAATATAATATACGTATGTATGTATGTATGCAATGTATGCAATATGTGTAATATAATTTATGTATGTAATATAATATATGTATGTATATATGCATGTATGTATGTATGTAATGTATGTAATGTAACGTATATATTATATTAATGAAAAGAATATTAATTACACATTTTTGTATTTTATATTTTAAATATTTTTATTATATATTTATATATATTAAATATTTAATATTTTTTACATACTTTATGTGTATTTTATATTTCAAACACTTTACATGTATATTTTTTATGTTACGAATAAAATACAGTTTGCACGAATTGAATAACATTGTTCTTGTGTATCAAAGAGTTGTGCGATCCATCGAATCCCAGCTATTTCACGTAAACCTCGTCGGCCCTCCTGCGCAGTACTTTTTCTACGAGATACACAGGATAAGTCGCGCAATGCAACTCGTGCTCGTAGAACGCTCCAGCGATGGATTTTCCACGATAGTCCTCGAGTAGATGTGTTACGGGATTGGTACGCTGCACTTTAACAATCTTAAACACCTCGGTGATTCAATTCGGCGTGTAACCCGTCTCGAAAATTGTTTTGTATTTGCTGATGCGTACCGAGTTGCCCGCTTTGCCGGACCCGCGATCTTTATCGCGCTGTACACCGTAGCCAAGCTTCGCGAAATTCCTCGATGATTGACATGATCTCGTTGTCGTGGGCATTGTTGCCAGCTTGACGCGAAGCGTCGAGCAATCGCAGACGATCCACCAGCTTGTTGGGGTCGTCCCAGTGCACGTAGTCGATCTTATTGTCGGTTAGCGTCATCGCGCGAGGCGCAAATAATCCCTATCCGGATTTTTTCTTCTTAGATTCGGTCGATATGAACGGTGACATTACACATGTATATACTTGAATTTATGAGCACTCGTTGCCAACAGCAGGCTCTTAGTCGTCAAAAAAAAGTCGACGGAGAGCGACGCTGACGCGGGGATCGAAACGCTATCCGTTTAAAAGCGCGGGGAGGAGGAGGAAGAGGATGCTACACCGAAGAGAAAGAGGAAACGATTAGACTCCTGTTTGGATCTCTCATTGACACCGCGTAAATCTAATCATGGCACAACGAGGAGCAAAATTCATCGGTATGTCGGTATTTACGTGATCGTTGTACACGTGTTTCAAATTAGTGCCATCCTGTTTGAACAGGATCAGCAAATTCGCGTTGTCACGTATCAGATGTTTAGGTATTCTCGCGTACATCTGACAGAGATAAAAACAGTCGACGTTTGAATGCCTGCACATCGAAAAATACTCTCTCACAGTGTCTTGCTTATCGCACACAACGTCATCAAATACGAAGATCGAGTTTGGACACGCGTCGCTCGGTGGAATAACGTCACTGTTATTGGAGAAGGTGTAGTAGCCGATTTTGTCGATTGATGTCAATAAATTCTCCAGATATCGGAATTTCGGTTGTTGCAGCGATTTTGAGTACACGTACACGTTCTCGAAACGTACACCGTGCGGACTTTCTAGCAAACTTATCAGAACATTGGTTTTATCGCAATTCGAGGGGCCGCAAATGATCGCGCATTTAGTAGTAGGTAGCATTGTACCGTGTCTGCGCTTCTCCGCGTTGCTTTCCATCGACCGTGATCTGTCATCGCAATTCGTCACACGAATCGCTAACGATTGTTGCACGAAACTTATTTTTTTTTAGCATTGTCGACTGAATCGAACTTTCGTTCAAACGTCTATTTATAGGTGCGCTGCACCGCGAATCACTCAGTCGCAAAGATGTTCGTCCTGCTGTCGAGACCTTCAGATATTCGCGATTTTAGCGCCGAACAGCTGCAATTTGTGCCGAAAGCCGTTCTGTTGCAAATGTGCGGCAATCACGTCCACTACATGTGGGACAAACTTCCGGAGCATATAAAGGCAGATTTGGAGGTTCAGACCTATCGTCACTGTGACGAACATTACAATCAACCGTGGCAGCAAACGCACATTAACGGCCCCGCCCCGTTGATTAAGAATTGCGGCAAATGTAAAAAAAAAGTAGAAGCCTGTTTAATCGTGCGATAGACGCACTTCTGATCAAATTGCACATTCCCGTCTATCAGTTTTGCGGTCCGGGTACTCGTTTACGAGAACGATTAGCTAGAGGTGATCCGGGTGTAAATCCATTGGACGCGGTATGTCGCAAGCACGACATAGCCTATTCGCGTAGCAAAGGCTTCACCGAGAGAGCGCTAGGACGCGTCATCGCGAGAGATTCGGCTCTCGGAGAGAGAGCTGCCGCTACAGCCGTCTGGGCGGCCAGGAAGGCTAATACGAAGCTCGGAATGGGTTTGAAAACAAAGAAAACACGAACGAGGAAAAGGCCGATAAAAGAACGGAAACTTCCGACGGCGAAACGAGGCGGTGTATTGCCGATTCTATCGTTGTTGGGAGTTCTCGGTTCTCTGGCCGGCGAAACGGCCGGAGTTACAACGGCGGTAAACGCTAGCAAAGCCGCGCGGCGTCAGCTGGAAGAAATGCACAATCGTGCCATGGAAGGTCGTGGACTTTATCTCGGTCTGTACAAATATGGACAAGAACTGTCAAGGACTTTATCTCGGCCTGTACAAACGCGGACGTAGCGTTAAAGATTAAAAAAAAACATCAGAAAGTCATTAAATATGCCCACGGGTATTACGACTAACGTACAATTAAATCGACTGGCAAGTCAAATGCGCGTACCGTTCTTCAGAGGTGTTTTCATGCGTGATTCATTACCGATCGTCGATGGCGTACGTCGAAACACGAGCGGTATCGTGAATTTGAACGATGCAGCGGGTCCCGGTACTCATTGGGTAGCGTACGTCAAGAGGGGAGATCGAGTCGTATATTTCGACAGTTTTGGCAATCTTCGACCACCGAAAGAATTGGTGCGATATTTCGGACCAAGCGTGACAAAGATTAAGTACAATCGCACGTCTTATCAACGCTACGATTAGAGCATCTGTGGACAATTGTGCCTGCAATTCCTCCGGATGATCGACGACGATCGGCGCTAATTTAAAACTTGACGACGCGCCGTGTGGAGACTCAGTGTTCGTCAAACGGTTTTTGTCGACATGTCTATAACGTTCACGCTGACCAGAAAGAGCAGCATCCTCGCGGGACTATTTTCTCGCCGTGGATCTGAGCGACGGTGACTACGAGCTCGGTTTAACGTGTTTTGAAACTTATCACACGATCCCGAACGGGAATTCTTCAAATAATAAAATTTATTTTGACGAGGATGACACGGAAATTACGATTCCCGAGGGATCGTAGGAAATACGGGCCATACAAGAGTTTTTAAAACGTGAAATTTCACGGAAACGTCCGCGACGCATAGTTCGTTCCAGATCTCGACGATCGTACGTCGGTCGCGGATATAGCGCGAGAGAAGACCGTTCGTGCGAACGACTACGAAGACGAGACCGCGGAATATCCGTGCTCTGCGCAAATTGCAATAAAATGAAGAGCGAGATCAAGTGCGCTTTTAGAGTGAACTTTAACGAACCGAACAACGTCGGATCGCTGCTGGGATTTTCGTCGAGACGTATATTGCAGCCGGGACAGTGGCACGTATTGGACGCACCGATTAATATTATCAACGTAAACATTAGCCGCGTGGAGTGTAACGTGACTGCAAGTGCGTACAGCAACAGAAAACGCGTTCATACGATACACAAATTTTCACCGATCGTACCACCGGGATGTAAGATATCGGAAACTCCGGCGCAGATCATTTATCAGCCGATTATCGCGAGGAGCGTTACGAATCTAACGATACGCGTCGCTGATCAAGACGGACGATTGCTTGATTTTCGAGAGAGATGCCTCTCAGTACTTAAAATAATTGCTATATTTTTCAAACTTTTTTTGTTAATAACTTTTTAATAAACAATGACCGCCGACTAAAACCTTCTGAAGGTCACTCAGAAGGGTGACCTTGACAACATATGTCAAGGTCATTGAAATCGGAGAGGAGGCCCCTTTTATGCATAAATACCATTTTATCTACTTCCTCTCGCATTTGTAAGGGAATTCGACGAGGAACCTGCTTAATAGAAGAAGAATCTTCTATATTGATAACATGTTCTACGATTCCACAATTTCCAGCAACAATCTCCTCGGAAAATACATCCTGGTACTCCTCTAAAAAAGCTGTAAAAATTTTCTTCTGAGCCTGATTTAAATTTGAGGAATTATTAGTATAAAGCTCTTTCAAGAATGGGGCTCTTTTGGAAGAAACTTGGATTCGAGAACAACTCAAAACCTTTTCTTTATCAGACTCTGGAGAACTGAAAGCAAATTCGAAAACATCTTCTAAATTTATCTTTCTTAAGAAATCTACACCCAGTAAGCAATCGTCATCCATTTCTATTACATACATAGGAATTTCCACGAAATACCTCCCCAAGAGGTACCTTTTGCCATGACCTTAAATTCGAATTTTTGGGTACTACCCCTCCCCCCCTCCCCCTCTTTAACCATTCTTCTACGAAGAATCGAGACGTCTGAGCCCGTATCTATCTTGAAACAACACTCGTTACCATCCAACTTTCCCTTATAACTCAAATAATTTGAACTTGACTTTATCCGATTAACAAAAAACATTTAAGAACAATTAACACTCGGGGTAATGTCCACTTTGGTTGTTATCTTCCCGTCAAGAGCAACTGAACCATGTTTCTTTTATTCTCGGAACAATCGAACCGGAAATGTCCCACTTTTCCACAATACCAACACTCCTTTGTTTTATTTCAGCCTCCCGCCCATAACCATTCCCTTTCTTTCCCATTTCTTCGACTTTCTCGTCTCCTCTTTTTTCATTACTCTTCGCGCCCCTATCCTTTCCCTTCTCAAATCGCTTTTCGAAATCCCTCCTTGTCTCAAAATTTCCTCCTTGTATAATTTTTACGGCTTTCGCCCTCTCTATGGCCAACTTCAACGAGGTAATCCCTTCCAGCTGAAGAGTTCTTCTAATGAATCCGTCCGCAAGGGAAGAAACAAATTGAGAGCACGCGAATCGCGTAGGGACACTCGGGGTAGGTTAATCGAGAGAGCTTTTCTAATTCGGAACCGAAAGTAGCGAAATCTTTCTCGAATCTTTGCCTTCTATTCGTAAACGGCGTGTAATAATTTTGCAAAAGGTGCTCCTCACCGAAACATAATTCTAATTTTGACTTTAGTTCCTCGTATCTCAAATTTTTTAAATCTTCTACCGATTCTAAGACGGAACGCGCTTTCACCCTTAAGCTCGACGCCAAAGCTACGGTTTTGGTCACTCGTCCCATTGATTCGCGCGCGCAATTAAATTAAATTGGGAGAAAAATTCCCGTAACGGAAACGCACCGTCAAACGGCATCAAGTTTTAGCTTATATCCGGTTTCACTGCGCGCGCCGTCCCCCGCACTAACGGCTCCTTCCGGACCGCAATTTGCTCTTACATTGGAAGGACTTAGCTGTGTTTCCTGAGGAAGTTGCAAACCGGTCTCCCCGTAGGAGTTGAAGCTCCTCATCGTGTCGGCGAAGCATTGCGGCGAATTTCTCACGAACGAACGAGGTCCCGTTGCGCCTGCTCCTAGCGCATCTGCCGCATTTCTTGTAACACGGTTTAGAGAGCTGCCGTCTCTGAAGCTGCCGACTCCGTCGCAGGTTTCGAACTAACGTTGTCGCAACTAACGTCGCCTCGACACACGCACGTACGCGCGCACGCACGCACGCGCGCACGCACGTACGCACGCACGCACGCACGCGCGCGATTCCGGACGAGCCCCCAAAAAGTGTTACGCTCCGTCTGCTCTAAGAGTCGCGCGCACTCGCGAACGCATCTGCTACTCGGATCGCGGAAATAACCACATTTGTTATAGAAAAAGGAGGAACTCAGGTTTATTCAGGCTCAGAACGATAGTACAGAAAAGGGTTTGAAGAACAGGTTCGAACGGTTTGAATCTCCAGATAAATCTGACAGGCGATAATAAATCAATAATTCCATATGTGTCCCGTTGTCAAGGGACACATATGGAATTATTGATTCGCTTCGTTGCTTCGACTTGAAGCTTCTGCGGAACGGAGCCAAATTCAACCTACAAGTAACAAGTGTCTCGGCACGGGCGCAACAATATATATACCAGATATAATCATATATGATTATATCTAATCATTTTTTCTCGGGTTAGCAGATTTTGGACACTACATAAGCATACACACACATCGCCATACTATGATACACATACACTGAGGTGACATAAATCATGTGGTAGCTGCTAATTAAGAAATACATAGGTTTTTGGCAATAATCGCTAGCAACTCTCCCAATAGACGCGACTGCGAGTAGTTGATATTCTAACAAGCCTCCATGACAGTGTATTTAATACACAATGGCCGCACGTCATGAGTTAAGTAATCTTGAGCGTGGAATGATTGCCGGTACTAGGCGGATTGGGCATGCAATCTCCGAAGTCAAGCGTGAAAATAACAGAGAACGGTAGGAAGTGTCCCTCACCGATTTGGATGGGCTTTGGATATGTTTTTAGCGGCTTATCTCGACGTTTAGGAGGTTGAAACAACCCCTCAAAAATAACAAATTTTATAGTTTTTAGCAAATATCTTCGAAAATATAAAGCGCAACGAAAAAAAATTTATACAAAATGTTTATGGCTTTTTGTGCTCTTTACAATGGCGTAATCAAATTTGTCAAATTTTTTAATTTAACCCTACTCCCTCCTATTATTTTTGTCAAATGTAACAATTTTTCCAACGCAAAAATTTAAGACCGTCGAATGCCAAATATATCCATGTACATTTTTATTATGATACCATTATTCGATTTTTGGCAAGATGAGATGATACGTGGTACAGGCGTCGCGCTGTAGGTAGGTGTTGCATTATTTCTGTTCAGTTGCGCCGTACGCTTAAAAATTTCCATTTCAACTCCGGGATGACCGAAAGCGCTGATGCGAAGGCCAGCGCAAGGCGCTGACAGCGAGAGGTTAACGCTATTTCGTGAGTCCTGGACTAGCAACGGAATTTCGACTCCGACATTATAAATACCGCCGAATTGTAAGATCGGGCGGACAGTCGCAAATTATAATCTGAACGAACACGTGCGTCACATTAACCGCTACAATAATATACTATCCTGGTTACGGCACAACAAAATCAACAACCAAATTCACGCATTTGAATATCATTTGCTTGTGTCATAATTCCGAAAAGCAAGCATTTCAGATCATAAGTCTGAAGTGTAAAGAACTGTGTTGTACGCTGTGTCGTTTTGTAAACATGTAAATGCATTTTTATTATTAACTTTTATGGTTTCTTACGCTTGTTACTTTTTTCTTTGATATTGAATATTTAATATAATTTTTTATTCAGCTTTTACTCAATTCTTTGCCAGTCTTGCCAGTGACTATATAATCTTTTTGGCTCATAAAATGTCACGTTGTAAGTACCTACTACAGTATATTGTGCACCAAGGGGAGAAAGCAGCGTTTTTCAGACGAGTGTGAAGTTTGTCACCCGAGCCAAAGGCGAGAGCGGCAAATTACATGTGTCTGAAAAAGCTGTCGATCCGAGATGCACACGATATTTTTCACAACACTAATGAAAAATTCGACTTCCATGCCTAGAGAGGGGCGAAAGTGACCAATTTCACGCTAGGGCGAAATAGCGGGCGGAAAGTAACCACTTTCCTTCCTAGGGAGGAAAGTCCAGGCATGGAAAGTCAAACTTTCCGTGGAGGTGTTGTAAAAAAATTATATTTAGTTAATAAAGTTAATTTTTTTTGTTTGCTTTAAATTTCAGATTACCTCCTTGTCAGAGTATCGGAATATTTTAATATTTTTTATTGCTGTCTCTCTATTGTCATTACACACGCAAAACGCAAAATTATTATTCAGTTTTGATGAATTAATTCATTTTTGATTTACATACTTTTTGTAATCAAGAAATAGAGAAGAGAAAGAGACGGTATCAAACCTAGCATAAAAACCACTCCATTAATTATAAAGTGTGTATTTATTTATATAATTAAAGTTCGAGACAAATATCTAATTTTAATATCGAAAGCAGTGAAAGTTGCAGAAAGTGTCATTATTACATTGTATGGATTAAACTTCATTCTGAAAGATATTAAAATTAAATATTTGTCTCGAACTTTAATTATATAAATAAATACGCACTTTATAATTAATGGATTGGTTTTTATGTTGGTACCGTCTCTTTCTCTTCTCTATTTCTTGATTACAAAATGTATGTGAATCAAAAATTAATTAATTTATCAAAACTGAATAATAATTCTGCGTCTTGCGTGTGTAATGCTAATAGAGAGACAGCAATACAAAATATTGAAATATTCCAATACTCTGACAAGGAGGTAAACTGAAATTTAAAGCAAACAAAAAAAATTAACTTTGTTTGGCGCTCGCCACATTGTATATATTGTCGTCATTAGTCTAGTCGTTCTATGTTTATACTCGCTGTATATAATAGTATAATCATTTGATGTATTTTCGCTGACTCGCGCGAAACGTCGACGGATCGCGATCGAGGCTTAAAATCGATATTTTTGCGACTCACCAATCGGTGCTGCCCTCCTTCACCCCACGAGGGCACCCGCCTGAGGAAAGCACAAGTACTCGCTCGCGACACTTTCCAGCGCCGCGAGCACTCACTCATCGTCAAGACGTCTCGGGGTGCACACGCTAATACGTGCACACTCGAACATCCGGGAGGCCACATAGAGCTCGCTCTCCGGAAGTGATCGCTGCTTTCTCTGCCTGCCTTGCTTGCTGAGTTGCCTTGCTTGCCTACTGCCTTGCTTGCCTACTGCCTTGCTTGCCGCTCTGCCTTGCTTGCCGTTGCCTTGCCTTGCTTGCCTAGCTGCTTGCCTTGCCTGCGCTTGCTGCACGTGCTGCCCACGAGCCTGCTAGAGAGACCTCCAGGAGACGACGGCCCCCCCGAACGGTGAGTCGCATTTAATTTTGTTAATTCGCTTTGAGGAGACGATACACACCTCCTCTGGTCCTTCGAGTCACGTATTTCGCATTTTTCGCAAATCCGGGGACGGCCCTACCGCCACCCCGATAAAACTTTATTAACTAAATATAATTTTTTCACAACATCTCCACGGAAAGTTCGACTTTCTATGCCTGGACTTTCCTCCCTAGGAAGGAAAGTGGTTACTTTCCGCCCACTATTCCGCCTTAGCGTGAAATTGGTCACTTTCGCTCCTCTCTAGGCATGGAAGTCGAACTTTTCATTAGTGTTGTGAAAAATATAGTGTGCACCTCGGATCGAAAGCTTTTTCAGACTCATATAATTTGCCGCTCTTGCCTTTGGCTCGGGTGGCAAACTTCACACTCGTCTGAAAAACGCTGCTTTCTCCCCTTGGTGCACAATATGTAGTAGGTACTTACAACGTGACATTTTATGAGCCAAAAAGATTATATAGTCAGTGGCAAGACTGGCAAAGAATTGAGTAAAAGCTGAATAAAAAATTATATTAAATATTCAATATCAAAGAAAAAAGTAACAAGCGTAAGAAACCATGAAAGTTAATAATAAAAATGCATTTACATGTTTACAAAACGACACAGCGTACAACACAGTTCTTTACACTTCAGACTTATGATCTGAAATGCTTGCTTTTCGGAATTATGACACAAGCAAATAATATTCAAATGCGTGAATTTTGTTGTTGATTTTGTTGTGCCGTAACCAAGATAGTATATTATTGTAGCGGTTAATGTGACGCACGTATTCGTTCAGAATATAATTTGCGACTGCCCGCCCGATCTTACAATTCGGCGGTATTTATAATGTCGGAGTCGAAATTCCGTTGTTAGTCCAGGACTCTCGAAATAGCGTTAACCTCTCGCTGTCAGCGCCTTGCGCTGGCCTTTGCATCAGCGCTTTCGGTCATTCCGGAGTTGAAATGGAAATTTTTAAGCGTACGGCACAACTGAACAGAAATAACGCAACACCTACCTACAGCGCGACGCCTATACCACATATCATCTCATCTTGCCAAAAATCGAATAATGGTATCATAATAAAAATATACATGGATGTATTTGGCGTTCGACGGTCTTAAATTTTTGCGTTGAAAAAATTGTTATATTTGGCAAAAATAATAGGAGAGGGTGGGGTTAAATTAAAAAATTTGACAACTTTTAAAAATCTGATTGCGCCATTGTAAAAAGCACAAAAAGCCATAAACATTTTGTATAAATTTTTTTTGTTACGCCTTATATTTTCGAAGATATTCGCTAAAAACTATAAAATCCGTTATTTTTGAGGGGTTGTTTCAACCCCTAAACGTCGAGATAAGCCGCTAAAAAAAAATACGTGTCTAATATTTTTTGATGCTCTACAACATATCCAAATCGGTGAGGGACACTTCCGACCGTTCCCTCTAAGTTTACTTCGAAGATTGTATGCTCCATTCCCGTCCACCTTGCAGATTGAGGACGCGGCTGATTTGGATTGACAGCTTTTTTCTGCCTCCACTTATGCATACAAAGACGATTTGTGATGTCATGTAAAGTCACTGAGTTTGACGTGTCGAGCAAGAGTGAGCGAGAGAGAGAATGTACTTCCCTTCTTTTCGCTCTAACTCAGCCAATGCGACCAAGATTGCCCGTTGCTAGCCTTTTAATGCTTTCTCGGCGTGGAGCTGACGGAAGGTGTACGCGTTGAAAAGCGCAGATATGCCCGACACTTTAATAGTTTAGGGAAGACAGCCCTTTAATATAAATAAAATAATTAGCTGACACTGGCCAACCATTTAAAAGTTATTAACAAAAAAGGGTCGTTTATAAATCCGTGCAATAGGACTCAATTCCAAAATAACGTATAGTAGCGCGGAGAGCTATTAAAACGCTGGACTCGAGTTCGATTCCTGTTACTTCCGTTTTTTCTTAAGTTTTTTTAATGAAATAATTATTATTTAATTATTTTGAAAACAAAGGCGGCTCGCGCCGCCACGAAAGCCTCTCAGCAAGGAAGATCCGCGGGAGGCCAAGGCATGGGACCGAACTCGGATCCCCGGGACCGGCGCGAGAACGCCGATCGGTTCACCTCGCCCAGGCCCGGCACGTCAGCCAAACCCGCTTTCCGACCCAGCCCGACACGCCCCGCTCCTCAGAGCCAATCCTTATTCCGAAGTTACGGATCCAATTTGCCGACTTCCCTTACCTACATTAGTCTATCGACTAGAGGTTCTTTACCTTGGACACCTGCTGCGGATATGGGTACGAACCGGCGCGACACCTCCACGTCCACAAAAATTTTGAAAACACATTAAAAAATAATTTAATTTTTTAATAATATAATTGAAACAACTTTGCACACTTCTTATAAAGAAACCGACTTCTATCAAATTGACTAAATTTTTTATATGTATTTGCTTTTATGATGCTGATCAAAAGTCTCAATGTATTCATGACTACAGAAAAACTCAACTTTTACAGTTACGGAACCCTAATTGCTACCCTAAATTGCTCAGAATTGTGTATTTTACAGAAATCGTGTTTTTTTTTCTACATAAGATCATTCATACACATATTGTTTGTTTGCGTGTGCATGTGCGTGTGCATATGCGTGTGCATTACGCATGCGCGTGCACGTGCGCGTCCCCTCCTTAAATCTGGCGTAACTGGCCTGAGACCCTATTCTTGAAACGAGGACTCTAGATATCTATCGCATGGGATATTGCATACGATAGTAAAAATAATATTTTTGATTGAGTGAGATACATAGTATACGAAAAAATATCGAACGGTTGATATCGAGTGGGTACAACCTATGCGATATGCAAATTGCATGCGATAAACAGTAAATACACGCCATGCATTTACTATGCACGATAAACAGTGCATAGTAAAAGCGCTATTCTCGACAAAAGTGAGATTATCCGATGTAACTGAATTCAATTTATGGTGATAATGGATATGGATTCGTATAATGTTAGCCGACTGACACTTAAAAAAAATTAGGTGTGAAATCGATTGTATTTTGTTTGTGGATTATTGTAGTACATTTATTTTTGTTTGTTACTTTATAATTAATTTTTAATTAAATATTTAAAGTGTCAATCGTCGGCTACTAACATATATAATACATCAACATGTTATAAAAAAAAAGCTCTTTTGTAGTTAATTGTATTTTGTTTGTAGAGCTTTGTAATAAAATTAAAAAGTTTTGTAGTCTCTTCAAATTGTTTATAATTGTTTATAATAAATACATTTGTTGAACTACGTAGCTATCCGACAATCAATTAACGATAGCTGCTGCCTTCTGCTACATAATTCAAAAAATGTATTTATTAATTATAAACAATTTAAAGAGACTACAAAACTTCTTAACTTTACTGCAGAACTCTACAAACACAATTAATTACAAAATACAATTAACTATTAGGTTGTCGGAAAAGTCATGACGTATTTTTTCTATGTTTTTCAAAGTCATGTATTTATATAAAGAACAACAAAGATCAATCAATGATATATTGCCCGTTTTGTTTGATGACCTTTTGTCATCTTTCAGTGAGCTTCATAATTCCTTGTTCATATTGTAGAAGGACCTGTCTTTATCGGCAAAAAACTGAACAAGGTACTGATTTACAGCCTCATCTGAATTGAACGTTATGCCACGCAAGGAGTTTTGAAGAAAGCGAAACAAGTGGAAGTCTGACGGCGCAAGGTCAGGCGAGTATGGTGGGTGTGGCAACACATCCCATCCAAGCTCCAACAATTTTTGACGAGTGATCAAACTTGTGTGTAGTCTCGCGTTGTCGTGATGGAATACAACTCCTTTACGATTAACGAACTCTGGACGTTTCTGGATGACAGATTCGTTCAAACTGTCCAATTGCCGACAGTACACATTCGAATTGATTGTTTGGTTCCTTGGTATATAGGAGCTCGAAATACACGACACCTTTAAAATCTTACCGCTGAGAGCATAACCTTCCTCTGATGAATGTCTGCTTTCGATGTCGTTTGAGGCAAAGCATCACGTCGGGACCAATACCGTTTGCGTTTTACATTGTTGTAAACAATCCACTTCTCATCACCAGTTATCATTCGTTTCAAAAAAGGATCGTTTTCCTAACGTTTAATGAGCATATCGCAGATGTTTATACGCGCTGTCAAATGAACTTCTTCGAGTTTATGTGGAACCCAAATATCGAGCTTGCTTACGTATCCCAGCTTCTTCAGATGGTCGTAAACGCTTGAATTATAGATGTTCAATATTTCTGCAATCTCTCGTGTCGTATAACGTGGGTTTGACTCGATCATTGCCTTTATTTTGTCGTCATCAACCTCGGTGGGCCTCCCTGACCGGAGAGCGTCGTTGACATCAAAATCACCAGCGCGGAATTTCGTGAACCATCGTTGGCACTGACGTTCTTGTAGAGCATTGTCACCGTAAACTTCACGCAACTTTTCACAAGCTTGACGCGCGTTCTTCCTTTTACGGAAGTAAAACAGTAAAATATGATAAAAATGCACAGTTTGGTCATTTTCAACTTGTTGTAAAATCTCCAAAACTCAACCAAATCGCTTAATTTTTTTTTTAGAATAAAGCTAGAACCGTCAGCTGTCAAATGACATAGCAATAACATACATGCGAATGAGTCTAGTACTTCCAAAACTGAACTAGTGCCATCTGTTGCAAAAATACGTCATGACTTTTCCGACAACCCAATACAAATAAACTTTTTTATTTTATAATATGTCAATGTATCATATGATGTTAGCCGACGACTGACACTTTAAGGATGTTTTACGTATAGCTATATGTAGTATAATTTTGTTTTCTTGATTAAACAGTGTAAAGCTAGTCTCAGAAATTATTCATAAACAACATGTTATTATTGGGACAGAAAAAGCGTAAAAGTCGCAATTTTGTCCCATTTTTGTACTTGATATTGTTTAAATAAATTATTTAAAAATTGAAAAAAAATATTAACAAAAAAACTTAAAAAACCGTAATTGCAATTCTCGATGTCAAAAAAATGTATCATAAAAATTTCATTTATTTTTACTGTACAGGAGCAGAGATACATATTATGTTATTTACATATTAGGAAGTATATCTATATATACAATTTCCGTGACTTTTAAAGCAAATATCTCAGAAACGGGTCAGACAATTGATCGCAAATTTAACACAGGTTTTTAGGATATATATAAGTGCACAATCTTTGTAAATTTCAGTTTTATTCCTCTATTTTGACATAAGCGATATACATCCTTAAATATTTAATTAAAAATTAATTATGGACTAACAAACAAAAAAATACACCATAATAATCTACAAACGAAATACAATCAATTTTACACCTATTTTTTTAATTTTATAATACATGTCGGCTAGATTTATGGTCTACAATTAAATAACTAATTAAGAATTAATTATGAACTAACAAACGTGTTGGAATATTCGCTTAGAACGCTTCAAGACGTGGCGAGACGGACAGGAAATAAAGTTTGTCGACTTCTCTTGACACTATAAGTACTCTATTTATTCTATCTTTAATATAACACACTGTATTTCAAATCACAATCAACGTCAGAACACGTCTGTACAAGACAACGACCATAGCTCATCAGAGCAGTGAGCACCACTGATGCCCGCACGCACGCGTAGCGCGCCGAGTCGCGCCGCCAACCGTGAGCTGTCCTCCGGAAGGGCGGGAACTCATCGCTCGTTCAAAGCCTTTTCACAATAAAACAAAAATAAGTGCACTACACACGGGGAAAAATCGTTAGTAAATTTTACTTAAGTTCGCTAAACAAATTTTGCAGAATTAGAGTTAAGTAAAATGTAACTGATAAATTAAGCAAAATTTACCAAATATATTAAGTAAAATTCGCCGGAACTACTGTTGAGTAAAATTTACCTAGCAAGTTAAGCAAATATTACTCAGCAATAATAATACCTATAAGACAAAATTTAATTAAATGTCATGATAATTTTAACTTGCTATGGTCAAACTAAGAAATAAATAAAGACTCAGCTCTAATGGATAGGCCTAAACTTTTGGGGTACGCAACGCCGCGGCGCTAAGACACCTTAACCTTTACGCGCTGCGTTGCCAATGCGACCGCGGTAACATGAGCGAAACGCGATAACAGTACAAGCGCGACAAAAGTTCAATCTTCAATCTTCTTGTATGAACATACAAATCAATTTTTTTAAACATAATTATTATTTGCAAGTATTATAATTGTTCAATAATATATTACCGTATCAAAATTTGTAAATCCTACTTATACAGTTGAGTAGAATTTACCTAACTACTGCAGCTTAACTAATCAAGTAAAAATTATCAATTCGTTCGGTAATTTTTACCTAACCCTGTTGGTAAATACAGCTTAGCCAGTCCAGCTCAACTTTTTTAGTAAATTTTACTTCGCAACTATGTAACGTTTACTAACGATTTTTCCCCGTGCAGTAATCTACAATACAAAATAAACGAAGTGCAGTCAATTTCACACCTAATTTTTTTTTAAAAGTGTCAGTCGTCGGCTAACATCATATGAATTGGATATGGCATATTGAAATGCTGTTCAGCTTCATATTGCTGAACAATTGGAAAATATTTTCGATTTTTATGAAAGACCGCGCTTTTATAAAAGATGATCCATTTCAGTTACCAGAACGACAGTTCATAAATCATTTTTAATTAAAAAAAGAAACAGCAAACAGACTTATTAAAATATTGTAGAAGACAATTTAGTACAACCGTCACGATCTACAGCTTTGGACGCAACTGTACAAGTATGTCTGTACAACACATGCAGAATATAAATTATTTGTAATAAAACTGTTTTCTAGGTGCATTACGTTAATTTTAATTAGATTTTCACTATTAATTTTTTTTTAACTGTAACAATTTGCACTTCACCAATTTCAAGTAAGATATGTATATCACAGAATTTTTGTAAACAGTTGAACGGTGTTGTTTGCTGCGTTCCAAAATTCACTGCCAGTATTGAAAATCTATGACATAAAATATAGATTTCTAATACTCGGTGCATTTAAGAACACAGCCTTTATCGCATACAAAATTTATCGCAGACCTCATCCCAAGTAGCAAAGTGACGTCAGAAGACGACATAATGACGTCTATTTTTAGTCATTTTTGGTCTATGACGTCGGCGACTAATAATGGACGTTTATAAGACGTCATTTCTTAGACCATCTAAAGACGTCATTTTAAAGACGTCTTAAAGTCGTCCAAATAAGGTCTTTTTGTAATATAATTATTTTTACTTCTTAATATTTGTATAATAAGGTAATAATAAAATAAAAACCACAAAATTAACTGTAATATGTTTGTTTCGCAACTTTATGATTGAAGTGGTGAATTTATGGTATAAGTAAATGTAGTTACGTGTGATTATAGTTTTATGATAACTATTTCATGCAGTGTTATAGCTATCAAGAAGATATCATTACAAGATTTTTGAACACTTTAAAGATGTACCTGTTATAGACAAGTACAGTTAATAAGGAAGCATCAGGGTGAGAAGATCGTCACTGTCCACTGGATCATCGAAGTCAAGCAACTCGGACGCGGTACTGTACTAGGATGGGTGACTGCCTTGAGAGCGGCTATACGCACATGTAACAAAACAGTTAAAATAGTATATTGTGCAACAAGTGCCGTAAGATGAAAATTCACGGGTGCGGAGTTGACGCACGAGCCGAAGGCGAGTGCGGTCACCGCACCCGGGAATTTTCATCTTTACGCACGCGTTGCACACCCTATTTTATGCCACAAGTGCGTGGAAAGTGGTGCATCGCGCACGCGTAGCGTGCGCAATGTGCCACTTTCCATGCACGTGTTGCACAAAAGTTTTTTTTTCTTAGATAAAGAAAAAAAAACATTTTTTTATAAACGTTTATCAAGTAGACATTTTAACATTTTAATTTTATAAATTATAAAATACATTCCTAGAAATCGGTATGTCGTACAATGGACCTATTTTTGCCGTCAATAAGACGTCAGAAAGTGACGTCGTATGGATGTGACATATCGACGTCATTTTCGGGTCTCACGAGACCTATGTAGGACGTCAGATTGGTCATTTTGTGACCAAAATTCGCCGTCATTACGACGTCATTTTGCTACTTGGGATATTGCATGACAGCTAAGAATAAAACTCTGAAGTCGCATGCGATACGGACCGTGCGATACTTTTCGCGTGCGATAATTATCGCATGAATTCAAAAATAGGGTCTCTGACCTTAAAAAAACCTTGTTAAAAAAAGCTCTCTTGTTAAAAAAAAAGTAGTTTTTCAATGGCATTCTTGTTGTGTTCTCGAAATCAACTTCTTTAAGTAAGGTTTTCATACCAAGGCGATAATAGTCCAGTCAAAATACAATTAGACCTAGAAAAAATTGCAACACAAAGTTTTATTACGTCATTGTGTTCAGAAAAATATACTGAACAACATATTCAAATTCCGCCATTTTCCGCTATCCCTAAGTATGTTTTTTATTAACAATTTATAAACAAATTCGTTTTTCTCCACAAATACGATAAATTTTGAAATTTTTGTAGAGATCAAAGTTGTAGAACAGACAAATATCTACAAAAAATGTTCTTATGAGTTTTTCGAAATATCTCATATTATTTGAGATATTTGCAACAAGAGCTACTAGGCTACGCGCGGAGCGGAGCGGAGAGTTCTAATAAGCACACGGCAGTCTCTACCGGTCGCTGCTAGTTCTCTAGGTTCTACAGAATTCTCTACAAGAAACTTGTTTCGGGTCTTGTCGGAAGAAAAGTTGCGTTAATTCGGGGTTACAGGAAGACACAGAAAATTATTAATTATTTAACAAAAAACCAAAAACAAAAAAATTAAAAAAAAAATTAAAAATTAAAAACAAAAATTTAAAAATATTAAAAACAATTTAAAAAAAAACAAAAAATGGGGTGGCAATCGAGCCAACAGCCTCCTTGTGGCCACCCTGGAAACAGATGCTAATTTATCTGGCTAATGTTGGCCGTAAGCGCGCAGCGCTATAATGTTTTGAGCTTCCGTTGCAAATATCTCAAATAATATGAGATATTTCAAAAAATTCATAAGAACATTTTTTGTAGATATTTGTCTGCTCTACAACTTTGATCTCTACAAAAATTTCGAAATTCATCGTATTTGTGGAGAAAAACAAATTTGTTTATAAATTGTTAATAAAAAACATACTTAGGGATAGCGGAAAATGGTGAAATTTGGATATGTTGTTCAGTATATTTTTCTGAACACAATGACGTAATAAAACTTGTGTTGCAATTTTTTCTAGGTACCCCCCCTTTTTTCCGTATTTTGACTGGACTAATACTCATCCAATACTCATTCAATACTCCCTTCAGTACTTCCTCTAATACTCTCTCTAGTACTCTCTCTAGTACTTTCTCCAGTATTCCCCCAGTACTCCCCCCAGTACTCCCCCCAGTACTCCCTCCAGTACTCCTTCCAGTATGCCCACCAGTACTCCCTCCAGTACTCCCTCCAGTACTCTTTTAGTACTTATCGAATAATCGTGGGATACTAACGTGTGGTACAGGCGCAGTAGGGAAGAGTGGGCACCCTTGAACCACGTTTTTTCAAATCACATTAAAAATAATTTTTAATAACTTTATTATAATATAAATGAGACTATTCGATGTTTAATATATAATAAACTTTAAATAATTTAAAAAGTAAATTTTTAGAAATATTTTGCAAAAATAATAATATTTCGAAATGCTGCGTTTGTCACAGTGGACCCCACGCGTGGGGTCGATTGAGCCATAGCGTAGGGTACACTGTGACATGTAATATGAAAGGTAGGGTACTCTGTGACACGTAGAAGAGATCTGTTTAAATCCTGTTTATTACAAATCTTTGGTCAATTGAAAAACCAAGACTGTGCTAGAGAACCAATTTATCAATAATCATGTTATATTTGTTTCATCAGATAACCTAAGAAATTGAAAACTGAAAACAAAGTCCTATAACCTCACTTTTGTCGTAACCTAGCAGAGGTCAACGAATATTGCTTCACAGCGACTCGATTACATGTGATCTGTAACTAAAGGGTGAAAAAAAGAGAAAATGAAAGTGTGGATATGATTATTATCGATGGAAATTATTTCATTTTATAGGAAAATTTAGGCACTAACATTTACTATTCCGCGATCGAAACACACTACGGAAACTCGCGCTGTCACGTAGGTACGTTAGATAGTTCTGTAAGCGTGGCACAGAGGACCCCATCAACCTGCGTCACTACATTGGACCCCACTGAACATCGATATTATTTATCGTAATACAGAACAATTAAACGTTTTTGTGCGCACGTTGGTATTGAACCTAGATCCCTACGGACGTCTTAATTTTTTTTTACTGTAGAATCCCTAGAAATTCATACATATCAAAAAGTTATGACAAGTAAAAGTTTACTTTGCAAGGCTCTAATTACATATCTGCCTTTAACTAAAATATATGCTTATTTTGGCATAATTTTTTGATGGAAGTTATATGTTTTGAAAACGAAAGTTTTCATACTTACCGTCACTATTTTGCAGAACGTTAATACAGAAAACTCGCACTGTCACATTGGACTCCGTGGCTCAAGGGAGCACACTCTCCCCTACTTACGCAGTATTATCCAAGTAGAACAAACAGTCAAGATGATATCAAAATAATGTCATATTGATGGTTTAGTGTGTTAACCCATTAACAACGAAGATCGTTGATTTTTCAACATGTTTTTGAACCTCGTTTTCATGCCTGTAATAGAAGAATAAATGGATCAACGTTAGTGTTTCTTATAGTTTTGGGTGTGCTCTAACAGAATCTGGGCTCAGAATCAAGAATTTCCAACTACAAAATTAAATATGGCGGCTTTTGTACAAAGAAATGAGAAAAAATTTTCATTTTTAATGTTCATGATTTTTTTCGGACTGAAATCGCGTAGAAATCTGGAATATCGCTCAACCATCGGTGCATAAAATTGTTGAAGTTCAACAGGGAATTTTTTGATATTCATGTTGATGACTTTTCCTTCCAAAATGGCGGCTACCCTTATAAAAAAGTACACTCAACTTTGGGTGCATCAAAGTTGAGTGTACTTTTTCATAAGGATAGCCGCCATTTTGGAAGAAAAAGTCATCAACATGAATATCAAAAAATTCCCTGTTAAACTTCAACAATTTTATGCACCGATGGTTGAGCGATATTCCAGATTTCTACGCGATTTCAGTCCAAAGAAAAATCATTAAACATTAAAAATGAAATTTTTTTCTCATTTCTTTGTACAAAAGCCGCCATATTTAATTTTGTAGTTGGAAATTCTTGATTCTGAGCCCAGATTCTGTTAGAGCACACCCAAAACTATAAGGAACATTAACATTGATCCTTTTATTCTTCTATTACAGGCATGAAAATAAGATTCAAAAACACATTGAAAAATCAACGATTTTCGTCGTTAATGGGTTAATTTAGTATTTCCAAGATACGTTACGAAAAAGTAGCACTAGCAATCAGTACTCAGTACTGAGTGATCAGTACTCGTAGTATTGACAGTATTAGTATGTTAATACTCATGAATATTGCAGAATGGCCAGTACTGTGCTTATTATAGTTTCTTACAGTACTGGCATACTATCATGATAGTACTCCGAATATTAATCTGATAAAGTACCGACCACTTCAATACTTTGAAGTACTAATGAGTATTATTGCTTGTAGTAATACCAGTACTGTAAGCACTGACAGACACAGTACTGACCATTCTGCAGTATTTATGAGTATTAACATACTATTACTCTCAATACTACAAGTACTGATCACTCAGTACTGAGTACTGATTGCTAGTACTACTTTTTCATAAAGGAACGGTTTTAATTACCACGATTCTAGTCGAACGGATAAAAGTTTTGGCAAATTTCAGGAATATTTCTTCTCCTTAGGCTTCCCTCTATTGATTATACCTAAAATCAGATTGAAAAGAAATATTGCTACAATTTTATAATAACAAATAACTCAAATATTCTCAAATTTTTTGTTTTGTGGACGCCATTTTGTTAATTTTCTTTTTATTTTTAATTTTTTAGGTATAATCAATAGAAAGAAGCTGGGCGGCGGTGTGGTCTAGTGGTAGAGCGCCAGACTCGTAATCTGAGGAACCAGGTTCGAGTCCACTAGAGCCATGAATCATGGAAAAGTTTGTTTCCGAAAAACCGCGCCCCTCCGTGCAAAGATGCGGAGAAAACTGGGCTCCGTCTTTCGGAAGAGACGTTAAACCGTTGGTCCAAAAAGAAGGAAATAGTAAGGTAGTGGATGAATTGGAGGTTATAGGGTTGGGTACGTCCCTTCAAAACGCCCTTTAAGGCCCCTTGGGGTATATAAAGTAAAATTCTTTATCCTTTTTTTTAGAAAGAAGCCTAAGGAGAAGAAATATTCCTGAAATTTGCCAAAACCTTTATCCGTTCGACTGGGATCGTGGTAAAACTGTGGTTTCGACAGTTTTCTTTATTATATTGGGACGCCGATATTATTGATCTGGGAATGACTTTTAATGAATTTTTTCTTTTTATAATGTTATAATTAACCCTTTCAGTCCCAGGCGGCAATATATTAACCACTTTTTAAGTCTTCTTTCCTTCATCGTAACTTTTAGTATAACTGCAAAAACTTGCATTTTTTTTCTTTTTTAAGTTGCTAAAGTTGAAACTTGATAATCAAGTAGCATATTTAGCAATATTGTTTATAATTTTTTTTGTTATTAACAAATTTACACCAAAAAACGCACCACTTTTTCGATTGAATTTGATTGTAACAAAATTTGATAATTAATGTATACCTTAAAACATGGTTTCTTATGTTTTCGAGGTCACTGATTACGAATCTGAAGTCAGATTTTCAAAATTTAAAATGGCGGATCCAATATGGCGGACGAATTTGTAAAAATTAACCGGATTCTCTTAAAACTTGTTACTCGGGGGTTTTCGGGGTCGCTGATTACGAATCTGAAATCAGATTTTCAAGATTCAAAATGGCGGATCCAATATGGACGAATTTGTAAAAATCAACAAGATTCTCTTGAAACTTGTTTCTTGGGGGTTTTTGGCGTCGCTGATTACAAATTTTGAATCTCTGATTTTAGATTCGTAATCAGCGACCCCGAAAACCACCGAATGACAAGTTTCAAGAGAATCCGGTTGATTTTTACAAATTCGTCCGCCATATTGGATCCGCCATTTTGAATCTTAAAAATCTGATTTCAGATTCGTAATCAGCGACCCCGAAAACCATATACTCAATACGTTTTGTAGATATTTGTCTATTCCCTTAATTATGGGACTGAAAAGGTTAATACCCTTAACAATAAAAAAGTTTTATGTTTATTCGCAGCCTTGTTATAAACAATTAAACACGAGCCAATTTCTGCATTTTCAAACCTTCCTAGTCCCCTTAATACACAGAGTAAATAGAAAAATCGGGTAGTTACAGGACTCTACGACAATCATATTCTGTACATAAAAGACGCCATCTAGTCAAACATGTTCTTGTTGTGGTGACAGATGGTTATATTTTGGACATACACGGACCATCGCTAATGGTAAGAATAATAAATGCTGCAATCCTCAAAAACAAATTGGACCAAAACATAAATAGTATTAAAGATTGGTCCTAAGATGGAGATATTCCTCAAAAACAAATTGGATCAAAATATAAATAGTATTAAAGATTGGTTCCAAAATGGAAATATATTCTTCGTTGATCGTGAGTATCAAGATGTTTTTTTTTTTTTAATTATCTAGTGTACGTATCCCAGCAAACGAAAAAAGATTGAAAAGAATTAAAACGGGATTGCCAAGAATTCAATTAAGGACTTTCCGAATTCCATTTTGTCCAAAAAAGGGATTAAAATAGTTTCAATATCATGGAATTCCTTATTTTGGAAAGAATTTGTCTTTTTTGAATCCCATCCAATTCCGACACAAAAACGTAACGAAATGAATACCACTGAATGCCAGGTTAGGGATTGGAAAGTTTTGTCATGAATTCCATTGAATACCATTGATTTCGTTAACAAAATGAATACCATTGAATGCCAAACTAGGAATTAAAAATTTCCGTATTGAATTCCATTGAATTCCGTCTATTCTGACAATAAAATGAATACCATTGAATTCGCGGCGCCGTCGCTCGTCGTCGTTCGCGCGTCGACGGGTCCCTCGGCCGTTGCGTCGTCGCCGACGCGCGGCGACGCGACGGCGACGGCGACGGCGACGGCGACGGCGACGGCGACGGCGACGGCGACGGCGACGGCGACGGCGACGATTCGCTCGCGAAGGTCGCGGGTCCGCACTGGGCCCCCGGCGAGGTAGCGTCGTCGGACGCCACCCCGGACACCTTCGCCACTTCCATGTTCATTGCCATTTAACATGCCAGCTGTAAACATTCGCGAATAACGACGATAAACACGACGCATACGGTTTCCCCGTCGTTCCTCCGGACTCTCCGGAGCTCGGCGCGACTCGCTTACGCGGAGGCCACTTGATTGCACACGATGGTGGACGACGAAAGGCGCGCGGTGCGAGCGGCAACGCGGGCTTGCGCGACGAGAGGGTCCGGCTCGCGCCCGCTACGCGGCGCATCGCCGGTATGCTTTCGCGCAATTAAGGTTCAACATCGACCTCTACATCTAGGGCAGCTTGGCAGGGTTTCTACAGCGTTCTCAAGTTCGCTCGTGGCGGACAGCTGACCGCTACAGCCTATAAGTTTTTTGTCAATCAGCCATATTCGGGATAAACTGCGTATAGTTTTATTCTTTGCTCTCTAAATTTTTTTTTTTCCTATACTATCTTGAAATCTTTTGCATATTATGATTATATCCTAGCTGTGCAAGATTAGTATGGTATTTACTTCATTCGTGTATATTTATATTTTCGAGAAAAATTTTCTGCGTGTAGGATTGGATGGAATTGAAAATTTCTTTTTTGTATTCCATGGGATTGGACCATCTCATTTCGAATCCCATCTAATTTCATCTAATTCCGCCAAAAAAGGGATTCAAAGGTATTAAAAAATTTTAATATCTTTTAATCCTTTTGCGTTTGCTGGGATGTAATAAAATACCTGCATATCTTAAGCAAAAAAAACATCAGCTCTCAATTAAAATCGCAAACAAAGCAAGACTTGTTACCATTTAGAGATGGATTATTGTAGCTCGTAATGGTCACATAAAGACTGTATTCAAGTTCCTTGACGGTATTATTCCAAAAACTCACGTCTTCTATCTTCGGGAATTTTATTTGATAACTGGCGCTTTAATAAATTATTATCATGATGTAATTTTAATGAAAAGAAAAATAGTACAGTTAGCTCGAGAAAAGAAAGAAAAATTGAATTCAGAAAATGTGTTACAGGCAAGAGTAGAAACGGAAGATCTGGGACGTAGAATTGCTATGTGGTTCCATCTAAATAAAAATTATATTCCAGGATTTCTTAAGTTTGATTATAATTATTTAAAACAATTAACGATAGGAGTTTATCAAATAAAATTGGCATCTTATGTTCAAGATAAACTGGGTCATGATGGTACCGAAATATTTAAGCTTGAGGAAAGAAATAAACCAGAACATATTCGTATCAGAATATATTCCAGATTTCGTAACGCTACAAGGTATCAACTTTGGGTCGCGTTTACAAACAATAATAATAAGGATGATAATGTAATGGATGTTAAAAAGGAGCCAATTTTGGGGTATTACTGCACACGTAAGGTCAGGTGCTATAACATTAGGATTGTGCTCATGTAGCCAGTATCTTATGGTATTTGAGCTGGGTCAGACATCAGCAAAGAATTAAAGACCCCAGTCGAGCTTTGTATCATTATATCAAAGACGCAAAAGATACGACTTCAATAATGAAAATCTAATTGTTGATGTTGAATAAATGTAAAACTGGACTTTACGAAAAAATAAATTCAATTAACCCAACTGGCCAGTTCCTATTTAATTTGACTTACGACGTTTCAACCACAATTTGGTCCTCATCAAGTGAGATATTATACATAATTAAGTACGCAGCAATACATCATGCGTCGCCAGATGTTGTGTCCAAGCTACATTGTGTAAACGCCACGCTAGAAACGAATATGTCAATATGAATATGTCGAATATAAAAGCGGGAAACATATCGGAGGTAAATCGTAAAAACATGTTAGGTGCGTCAAAAGAAATAATAAAATTCTGAGAGTCGCAAATGTAAAATGTGAAGAAACTTAGACTGCCCATTTTCTCCACTAGATCCCGTGCCATATTCAAAGTCACAATGATACGAATTATACACAATGACAAATCACAATAAGATGTGTTCCGAAAGTACCGTATGACAAACCAAATCATAAACTAAATTAACGTGTTCTAAAATACTACAAAAACAGACCGAATTCCGTTACATGTTATACAGCCTCGATAACTCGATCGTATATCGCGGGAAAATTCTCCGTATCTTTCTGGAGGTTGACAGTGCATTTGCATTTTTTAATGAAAAACATTTCGGAAATCTCTCTTTTTTTGAAATGTTTTTCCTTATACAGAATTTTCTGATTGAGCCAATCGAACCGTGGTTTTGAGTGAGACGATGTTTAGTTACAACCGAATGATTAATTATCGACATGCCTTTTGATATCAAAAGACTGCCGCAAATTAGCCTATGAAACTGCTGTTATTATAATGAAGTTAAATGTCCTGAATCGTGGTTGAAGAACGGAAATGGCTGGGGAAGATTGGTTAGCAGGATTTTTTTAAAGTGACAAAGATTTGTCACTTCGGTCTCCAGAAGGATGTAGTCTCGCTCGTGTTACCGCATTTAATCGCCATAATATACAAGCATTTTTCAGTAACTATAAAATGTTATTAAAGAAAGAGCCGCGGCTTGGGGATTCTTCACGAATTTATAATTTAGGTGAAACGAAAATCATGACAGTTCAAAATAGTGGGAAGATAATTGCTGAAAAAAGTTGCAAAGCTGTGTGTAAAATCAAAAGTGTGGAAAAAGGAGTTCTTATTACAATATGTTGCATTGTCCGTGCTGATGGAAACTATTTACCACCTGTTTTGATATTTCCTCGGGTAAATTACCGCGATCACATGCTGACTGGTGCTCCGCCTAACTCGTTGGGTCTGGCCAATTCATCAGGCTGGATGACCTGGAATAAATTTTTTGTTAAAACAATACAGCATTTCATAAAATTTTTATACAGCACAAAGGATAACCCATCACTTTTGATCTATGACAACCTTGAGAGTCACAGAGTCACTAAACACTTAAGTTTAGAAGTCTTAGAGTTAGCAAAAACAAATAATGTCCACATTTTAACGCTATCTCCACATTCATCACACCGGATGCAGCCCCTTGATGTTGGTCTATACGGTCCAGTCCAAAAGTTTTACAATTCTGTTATCGATTCATGGATGCTGAGTCACCCGGGGAAAACTGTATCAATTTATGAAATAGCTAATTTTGTCGGCATAGCCTTGCCACGCGCTATGGCACCAAATAACATCATCAATGCTTTTAAAAAGACAGGAATTTTTCCTTATGACCCACATGCATTCAGCAATAAAGATTTTTTCTCAAGTTTAGTTTTGGAACGGCCCCTTCCCTCAAGTGTGACAACAGAGGAAACTGACAACGTAACGGGTCCATCACAATCTTCTTTACAAGAAGTGAATGCTGTAGCAAACAATCAGGCACGCCATCGAGGATATTACAAGAAAAAGAAGTAGCAAATGAGGTCCCAAGCCAATTTAAAAGTCCTGCAAAAATTAGAGGCTATTCAAAGGGAATATGTTAGTATGAAACTAGAAAACGTAGACCGCAGGTTAGCAGCAAAATTTTGACTGCGTCTCCGGAAAAAAAGCTTGATAGAAAAGAAGAAAAAACAAGAGAAAAAGGAAAATAAGACGGAAAATAAGAGATAGAGAAAACCAAAGAAGTAAAATAGGTATATTTTCTCTTTTTGTAACATTTCGTTACTTCTTGAATGAATAAATCTAGTTTTTGTGTATGACACATAGTGCCCCAGTGACTGACCCATGGTGCCCCGGGTATGGGGCACCATGTGTCATTTCTCCTGTTTTAATTTTTTTCTCAAAAATTAATTAATATTTATCAAATATGCCAAAAAAACTTTAAAATAGACATTGTGCTTTAACTATTAAAAAAAATAAAACAAAAAATTTTTTTACAGGTACTTTTCGGAGTTTGAATTTTTGTGGCTCATGGTGCTCCGGTCTTCCCTTACATGTTTATTGTATATCTAATTTTTTAAATACTTTTTAGAGCCTTTCTGCAACTTTCTTTCGGATTTTTTAACAATACAAAACCTAAAAAAGCCTAAAAAAGAGTTTAAAAGAGATAGACTAATAGTTTTTTAATGGTTCCTATTATTATATCCAGGTTATTAATTAGTATTCGCAAAAGTTGTGCTTTTCTGAGGTCATGCCCATTAATACTTTTGATTAACATTATAAAAGAAATCACATATCAACAATTTAGCCTTGACAGAAGCCCGTTTCTTCATAAAAAGTGTACGGTGTCCTTTATTGATTTTTTATGTAGGGTAGACCGGGGCACGTTGTCACACATTTGGTTCAATATTTTTTGTATTTTTTACATTCAATATTTGAGAATACTTTGATATGCCAAAATTTCGAGTGAACCCTCAGCTTCAATTGGACAGTATCGAATTTTGTGTGATTGTTACTCTACAGTTGTTACATAACAATAAATAACGACAGGTCGCTTGTAACAACGTGCCCCGGTCACGGGGCACGTTGTCACATCAAATGTGATTGCATGCAAAATGTTATCCAAACTGAATTCAACGTAAATATCAATATATTATAGTGCGCTGCAATGTAAAAAAGTAAAATCCTTCACAGAAACATTTATTTTATTTCAAAAAAGTACAAAAAGCACGAAGTTTTTGTCTTAATCTAAATATAAGAATTCCACTCGAATGCGCAACTTATTGATACACATTTAACAGCAAAACGAATTACTTCTAGATCGATTACTGCGGCTCTCGCAGTTTTCCGTTTGTAGGAGCGCACTATATCCCAATTGCACCTATGACATTAAAATTCGTGACAACGTGCCCCGAGGGCATTTTTTTACTCCAAACAGCCTCATGGCCGACACGTTTGAGATATTCATAAGGTTAGGTATTGTACACGGTAGGTAAAAGTACATACTTTAAGATAATATAAAGGTCTATTCTGAAAAAACATAAGCTTCATGTCCAGTACGTTGAATATTAGACAATAAAATTTTACTTACGGTCGCAAAAAACTTTCAAATTGGTTTTACGTCAACACAGCTGGAGCAATCTCAACTCTCAACACTGTAAACATACCAAAGATGGGCATACACTAACACGTTTTGGGAATAACGGGTGTTGTCCTCTGATTATTAGTTTTTTAAATAAAGCCGATGTGACAACGTGCCCCGTGTGACAACGTGCCCCGGTCTACCCTAACATAACTTTAAGGGGGTAGTACAGTCTGGCGGAGGGTCAATTTCAGGATTTATTTGTGACAAAGTGGTAGGCCAATCAAGTTCATAGTGTATACGATATTGAAGTACATGTTTAGGTGCATTTACAGTATTTTTTATATGGAAAAATATCAAGGAGTTATGAGTCATCTCTTCGCGCGCGCGCTCGACTACGGTGTACATAGTAGCTCCTGTACGGCATGCCTGAAATGAAAAACGCAAAAAGGGTATTAAATTTAAATGTATTCCCCACATGTTGACGTTCGAAAATTGTAAAAATGTTAAAAATTGTGAAAGTTATAGCACTTAACAAAAAGAAGTTCATTTTGTGCCGAAAAAACCAACGGTTTTTTTATTGTTATTAACACATGGTTTATCGGGGGACAAAAAACTCTACGTCAACATGAGCATTGTGCTGTTATATTGATGTAAGCCAAACGCCAAGACAGCCGGAATAAAAGTACATTCGGAATCGCGTACACCATGCGCGCGAAGAGATAACTCATAACTCCTACATTTCTTAATATTTTTCTATATAAAAAATACTGTAAATGCAACTAAACATGTACTTCAATATTGTATACACCATGAACCTGATTGGCCTACCACTTTGTCACAAATAAATCCTAAAATTAACCCTCCGCCAGACTGTACTACCCCCTTAAGCGTTTGATGAGGAGGGAGGAGAAGAAACATTTTATTAATTAGTAACTAATTTTTCCTTACATAATTTAGTAACTAATTTAGTAACTAATTCTTACATAAATATTTATTAACATCGTGATTTGTCGAGAATAGTATTTATGTACCTTATATTTTTATAACAAATAAATGCTCGTTTTAACTCTTACAATCAATCGAAGAAAGGGAGAAAAACGCCGTCACCCGCGTTTCCTTAATCTGACACCTCTACCTCTTTGTACCAACAATTACTTCATGCTCAAAATTACTTAACTTATAACGCGCGGCCATTATGTATTAAATAGGTACACCGCGACCGTCGTGAGGCTTGTTGAAGATGTTGGCCACTCGCAACCGCGTCTATTGAGAGAATTGTTGGTAGCGATCATTGCTGTAGAAAACTTATGTACTTCTCAATTAACGGCTATCGCATGATTTATGTCACCTCAGTGAATCAAATCACCTAAGAATTCATGAATTAAAATATATATACCATCAGGTAGGCAGAAGAATGTCCAGTGCGCTATCGTTTGATCGCTTCCAACGCTGAACCAACGTAGGGTAATTAATAAATCATGATTTACATTTATAATTTCTTCACTCCCATACGTACGTTGCGAAAATAAACGCAGATGTGACCCAAAAATGCTACAAATATTGCACATAAAAATTTATTATTATGTCAGAGAAATATAAACATTTGTCAATAAGTAAATTAAAATATATATCGACCTAATAATAAACTCCTTCCAATTCCAATAGTCTATCAATCTTTTAATCACAACTTCTTTCAAATATTGTTTTACTGACTTCTCACTTTCTTGATACGACAGAGATGTAACATCATTACGTCCAATTTCTATCTAGAATAAATATCCACCGCCGTTCACGCTTTCATATTTTATATCTTTCAATGAAGTCTGAATATATAAACATAAGAAGTTTCGATCTTACTGTGAAACAAGGAAATAGTGCTCCAGGACTTTGATACAATCGTATTTCTATGTTATGACTAGCTCGAACATAAAAACGAATATCCTGCGTGTCGTTATTCTTTTGCATAGGCCAAATTCTTAAAAACTCGTCTCCAAACGTTATATGACTTTCACAATCTAAACACACAAGGAATAAAGAATTCAATAAAATAATTTAAGGTAGTTAATCCGTAAACACATTTTCTTGAAAACCTCATAAAATTTGAACAGTATATTAGTGTAAACACGATTTACATACCTGTGCAATTAGAAAAAAATTGACCATACCGAAGTTGAGATAAGTGAAATCAAAGTTAGTACTTTTTACATGTATCACAGGTACGAAAACGGCTTCCGATACAACGTTTCTAATTGTAGCGATCAAACTACTCTTGCGACTTAAAAAAAAAAAAAGGGTAATACTTAAGGAGACCTCCCTCCTCACTGATTTCGCTGAATTTAGGCTTAATCGACGCGTTTTTGCACAAAACGAACAAATCTGGCAGAAAAAAGTCCCGCGAAGTGAGATATTAACTGTTAAAGTTGACGACTATCAGGTTATGAAATCTGTCATACCGACGCTATGTAGCAACTGGTAGCGACCACGAACATGCTCTGCGGCCACATGCTCCGTAGCCGCACACGCATGCAAAAGAAGGTCACGTGACAACTGTCTGCTTGGTAAGTAACAATTTCAAATGTTAATTCTCTTTTGTTTTAATCTTACGAGTCTAACTGTCAATAATGCGACTGCACGAGTTTCTCGCTGTAACACATAATACAGAAAAATTAATTAGTTATTTAATCGAGCATTATTTAATTGCTAAAGAAATACAGTGTCCAAAATGTGGTAATAAATTAATAATTGATACAAGTAAGCTCAGATTTCGATGCCGAAATACATATTATGAAAAGAATTCCAGCAAAAAATATGTAAAAAAACAATGTATGTTCCAAACAAGTGCAAAATGTGGTACGTGGTTTAGCAAATCAAAGTTAAGTTTAGAAACCGTATGCCGATTAACAGCATACTTTATTATGTTACGGTCTCCGCGACATCAATTTTTGTGTACGGAGTTACAACTTTCCGAGCCTTCTGTTATTAATTAGGTTTTCTTTTGCCGAGAAGTAAGTATAATTTGATACATTTAATACATTAAATATAAATATGTTAAATGTATATTTAGTAAATTTATTTAAAAATGATATAGGTTTGCATATACTGGGCCAAAAAAAATTCGACCAAACTTGGAGGCCCCAACAAAATTGTTAAAATAGACGAGGCTAAAATCGGCAAAAGGAAATACAACCGTGGCCGAATTATCAAAGGAAATTGGATCTTCGGTGGATACGAACGTGACTCAAGAAAAATATTTCTTGTTGCGGTTCCGGATCGTACAGAGAAAACTTTGCTGGAAATGATAAAAGAGTGGATTCTACCTGGGACGACGATAATGTCGGATTGTTGGAGGTCATACAATTGTTTAAATGGAGGTCATACAATGAAGGCTTCCAACATCTGATCGTTAATCATTCCATGAATTTCGTCGACCCAGATACTGGTAAGTATAAACTTTAAATAGTTTTACAAATGTTTGGGTTTAACTATAATAGATAAAAAAAATAACGAAATGTTGCATAAATGTATTGACAGTTTTTTTAATTTTTAGGAGCCCACACCCAGCACATTGAACGCGTTTGGAGAGAGGTAAGAGCTAATATCCCACGGTACGGAACACGTACTTCACACTTAGTGGGATATTTAGCAGAATATCTCTTCAAACGCGTTCATGATTATGAAGACCGTTTAAATAGTTTTTTCTGTACCATTGCAGAACTGTATCCACCGAAGATCCATAATGAAGCAGTTATCTTAGAGCCGGAGGCTTCTACAAGTGCTACAACTTAAAATGAATATTTGCTAAACCACGTATCAAATTTTGTACTTGTTTGAAACATACATTACTTTTTTACATATTTTTTGCTGGAATTCTTTTCATAATATGTTTTTCGGCATCGAAATCTGAGCTTACTTGTATCAATTATTAATTTATTACCACATTTTAGACACTGTATTTTTTTAGCAATTAAATAAAGCTCGATATATCCATTAATAATCATATTACTATGTTTCATTAACCTCAACGCTTAATATCTGTAACAGAAATAATTTGTTAAAGCAGAGAATAGTTGGTATATAAAAAGTACACATAAATATGTACTTTTCATATATCAACTATTCTCTGCTTTAACAATTTTATTTCTGTTTCATTAACTTCAACGCTTAATATCTGTAACAGAAATAATTTGTGTTCCAAAATATTCTCTGTTGTAATCAAAATCACAAATTTGAAAACAATATGTGGCGGCTGCAAGCGCCCTGACAAGCGGTGCCTCAGCCACCACACCATTACGCGCAACGCGCACCTGCCGAACGGCAACCCGTTATGCGCGTCCTGCCGGGACCGAGCGCGCCAGCCGGCCGCGCGCGCGGTGAACACATGTTTACATCGCGAAGATAACAAGCTTTCACCGCTAGGCGGCTGAGCTTTCTCGCGTTCAGAATCCTGCCGGGACCAAATATAAGGCCGCACCCGGAAAGCCTCTACAGCATTCACGGCTCGTATGCTCCTGCCACAAAAGGGATACAACGAGAGTGAGAGGCCTTTTGATTAACCGCGCTGGGCACATGGAAGCTGACGACGACGGATTACACCAGTGGATCAGCGAAGCTTCCATAGAGACCGTCATCGCCGCAGTCGACGCAGCTCTACCTACCACCGCACACCAGTCCCGCGGTACGAACCGTGGACGCGTACCTCCGCCCGGCACACAACGCCAGCCGCTCCAACGTACACCGACGAGACCTTGCCTGGTGTGGAGTGAACGTCGTCCGCAGTAGCGGCAGGAAAACGGCCCTTTTCAGGGCCACATAAGACTCCATAAACGGTCCTTCTCAGGGCCACATAAAACACTTGTAAATACTGTACATATTATATCTGTACATAGCATCAGAATAAACACGGTGTATATCATATACCACACTCTCGTCATTCACGGACCTACACGTTGCGACTCCTTTCCCAACGAGCGAACACGGCCGGCGAGGCCAAGCAAAGTGGCGAGCGACGCCATAACTGGTGACCCCGACGTTGGAAAAGGAAGGAGCAACCATGCCAGCTACAGGACAGAAACCAGTGATAGTCGACGAGGAGGACCAGGCCACAACGGCGAGACGTAGTCTACGACTGCCTCCCTTCTGGCCGGAGGAGCCCGAACTCTGGTTCGCCCAATTAGAAGGCCAGTTCGCATTGTGCGACATAAAGGAGGACGAATCAAAGTACGCGTACGTCCTATCACGAATCGAGCCGAAGCAAGCGAGGGAAGTCAAAGACGTCATCACGCGCCCCCCCAGTCACAATAAATACGAAGCGATCAAGAAGGCACTCATCCAGAGACTCACCGACTCGCAAGAGCAACGGATCAGGCAGCTGCTGGAGCACGAAGAGCTAGGAGACCGGAAACCGTCACAATTTTTGCGACATCTGGCAACGCTAGCAGGAGGCACAGTTTCGAGAGAACTATTGCGGACACTCTGGTTAGGACGACTCCCTCCGCAAACACAGGCCATCCTGGCAGCACGATCGGAAGACAAGCTGGAGTTAGTAGCAGAACAAGCGGATAAAATACACGAAGTCAACAGCAAGACTCTCGTACTAGCAACCTCCACACAGAAACCTAAGGAGGACAAGCCAGAAGAAACACACGTAGACGCATTAAGCAAACAAGTAGCAGCACTTACCCTACAAGTTTCAAAGATGGTGAAATCAATACAAAAAGACCGGGCAAGGAGTCGAAGCCGGTCGAGAAATCACCGTTATGACAACCGTCAGCGAAGCAGAACACCACGCAAGGAGGGAATATGCTACTACCACCGACGTTTCGGGAAGGAAGCACAAAAATGCACGAAACCTTGCGCGTACCAAGCGGAAAACAAGGAGGGCAGTCAGTAATGGCGGCAGATACCGACAGCCCTAAATCCAGCCGCCTATATATGACGGACCGCAACACGAGGAGAAGGTATCTCATAGATACAGGATCAGACGTCAGCGTTTTCCCACTCGCCAATACAAGGAGCAAAAGGAAAGCTGAGTCTTACCAGCTATTCGCAGCAAACGGGTCAGTCATAAACACATACGGATACGTCACACTACAACCGGATTTTGGGCTAAGAAGAGCATATCCATGGCGTTTTATCGTCGCAGAGGTGAATCAGCCAATCATTGGATCGGACTTCTTAGCGCAGTACCATTTACTTCCAGACGTAAAAAGTAAAAAGCTGATTGACGGGCAAACGGGACTCTCATCCCCCGGAACCACCGGCGACACAGCAGACACATCAGTAAAAACAATCAGGAAAGAAACGGAGTATCACGATATTCTGGCAGAGTTTCCAGATATCGTGAATCCTAACACGAAGACGAAGGTGGGAGAATATGGAACGACCCACCACATCAAAACGACAGAAGGTCCTCCCACGGCATGCCGCCCACGCCGACTAGCACCAGATAAACTATTAGCCGCAAAAACGGAGTTCGAGCTACTAATGCAAGAAGGAATCATAAGACCATCCAAGAGTCCGTGGTCTTCACCACTACACATGGTGCCCAAAGGCAACGGAGCATGGCGAGCCTGCGGAGATTACCGCGGAGTAAACGCACGAACACCCCCGGACAGGTACCCAGTACCACACATAGAAGATTTCTCACAAACACTCCACGGGAAGATAATCTTCAGCACACTGGATCTCGTGCGGGCATACAACCAAATACCCATGAACGAAGAGGATATACCAAAGACGGCAATTACCACACCATTCGGCCTGTACGAATATCTATTCATGCCTTTCGGACTCAGCAACGCAGCACAGACCTTCCAACGGTTCATAGACGAAATACTACGAGGCCTAGACTTCTGCTATGCCTACATAGACGACATCCTCATAGCATCCAATTCAGAGAAAGAACATCGGGACCATCTCAGACAAGTATTCGAAAGACTACAGCAATACGGAATCAAGATCAATCCAGCAAAATGCGTATTGGGAAGAAAAGAAGTAAAATTCCTGGGATACAAAGTATCAGCTGAAGGCACGACTCCACTACCAGAGAAGGTGGAAGCCATAAAGAATTTCCCGAGACCACAGACGATGAAACAGCTACGCCAATTCCTGGGGACAATAAACTTCTACCGCCGTTTCATACCAGGAGCAGCTAGAGACCAAGCCCTACTGAACGAGATGCTGAAAGGACCTAAGACAAAAGGAAAGACACCAGTCTCATGGACCGCAGAAACAGAAGAAGCCTTCGAGAACTGTAAGAACAGTCTTTCGAGAGCGACAGTATTAGCACATCCTGACCCAAGAGCAGAACTCGCAGTAACAACGGACGCCTCCGACATAGCAATAGGGGCAGTCATACAGCAGAAAACGATTAAGGGTTGGCAGCCACTGGCTTTCCTAAGCAAGAAGCTGAGCGAAGCACAGAAGAAGTACAGCCCATACGATCGGGAACTCTTGGCCATATACACAGCGATCAAGCACTACAGACACATGCTGGAAGGAAGGAAATTCACAGTATACACGGACCACAAGCCGATAACACATGCATTAGCGCAAGACCCGCTACGCAGCTCACCTCGACAGGCACGACACTTAGAGTACATAGCGCAATTCACAACGGACATACGACATGTGTCCGGGAAGGACAACATCGTAGCCGACGCACTATCACGAATAGAAGCAATACAAAAGGCAGTCGAACTGGAAACCCTGGCACAAGCACAGGAAGGAGACCAGGAATTAAAAGAATGGAAAGAGACAGACAGCTCGCTGCGACTGAAAAAGATGGCCATCCCAGGAAGCAAAACAATGATAATCTGTGACACATCCATGCCAACAGCACGACCATACGTGACCAAGCCATTTAGACAGCAAGTTTTTCGATCCTTGCATGGTTTGGCACATCCAGGAGTGAAGGCAACAACCAAGATGATAACAGAGAGATACGTCTGGCCAGGAATACGGAAAGACTGTAGAGCATGGACACAGTCATGCAACCAATGCCAAAAATCAAAAATTACACGGCATATAAAATCACCGACAGGAGATTTCAAGATGCCAACAAGGAGATTCGAACACATACACATCGACTTAGTCGGACCATTACCGGTATCAAAAGGATGCAGATACTGCCTGACGATCATCGACCGCTTCACAAGATGGCCGGAAGCAATACCAGTACCAAGAATAACAGCAGAAACGGTAGCAGAATACCTATTCAAAGACTGGATAACAAGATACGGCACCCCAACAAGGATAACAACCGATCAAGGACGGCAATTCGAGGCTGACCTGTTCAAAAAACTGACGCAGCTAACAGGGACCACCCACATACGGACCAACGCATACCATCCAGCAGCAAACGGAATGGTGGAACGGTTCCATCGACAAATGAAGGCTGCCATTAAATGCCACGAAACAACTAACTGGACCGAAGTACTACCAGTAGTATTAATGGGGATCCGAGCCGCATGGAAGGAGGACCTAGACGCAACTCCAGCAGAGCTAGTCTTCGGAGAACCTATCCGACTACCAGGACAGTTCTTGGAAGAACGAGAGACGGCCAACAAAGCAGAAGCAGACTTGATCAACGGACTACGACGGACAATGGAACAACTAAGGCCGAAACTCAAACGCCACGGTCACAACGATACATTCATCTTCAAGGATATACAGACCACACCAAAGGTTTTCCTGCGACAGGACACACCAACCGGGGCTCTACAACCTCCATACGAGGGACCATACGAAGTACTCAACAGAGGCGAAAAAACTTTCAAAATACGAGTCAGAGGAAAGGCCATCAACGTCTCGATAGACCGACTGAAACCAGCATACACTTTGCCAGAAGAGGAAGACGAACACGAGAATCGACCTCCCACGGAAGGACGAGCGAAGCAGACCAGGGCAGGAAGGACAACAAAACCTCCTGTCCGGTTCAGTTGCACCTAGCCGAGGCTTTTCCACAACCAAGGGGGTCCTGTGGCGGCTGCAAGCGCCCTGACAAGCGGGGCCTCAGCCACCACACCATTACGCGCAACGCGCACCTGCCGAACGGCAACCCGTTATGCGCGTCCTGCCGGGACCGAGCGCGCCAGCCGGCCGCGCGCGCGGTGAACACATGTTTACATCGCGAAGATAACAAGCTTTCACCGCTAGGCGGCTGAGCTTTCTCGCGTTCAGAATCCTGCCGGGACCAAATATAAGGCCGCACCCGGAAAGCCTCTACAGCATTCACGGCTCGTATGCTCCTGCCACAAAAGGGATACAACGAGAGTGAGAGGCCTTTTGATTAACCGCGCTGGGCACATGGAAGCTGACGACGACGGATTACACCAGTGGATCAGCGAAGCTTCCATAGAGACCGTCATCGCCGCAGTCGACGCAGCTCTACCTACCACCGCACACCAGTCCCGCGGTACGAACCGTGGACGCGTACCTCCGCCCGGCACACAACGCCAGCCGCTCCAACGTACACCGACGAGACCTTGCCTGGTGTGGAGTGAACGTCGTCCGCAGTAGCGGCAAGAAAACGGCCCTTTTCAGGGCCACATAAGACTCCATAAACGGTCCTTCTCAGGGCCACATAAAACACTTGTAAATACTGTACATATTATATCTGTACATAGCATCAGAATAAACACGGTGTATATCATATACCACACTCTCGTCATTCACGGACCTACACGTTGCGACTCCTTTCCCAACGAGCGAACACGGCCGGCGAGGCCAAGCAAAGTGGCGAGCGACGCCATACAATATATTAAATTTTATTATTTATCAATTGGATTAAAGTTGAGATCTAACATTTCCTTAAAATAAACGTGATAACTGTATACGCGGCTGCGTCGAATATGTCCGAATTCCTACAAAGTATAAAAAACATAATACTTATTTGATATATAGTTATCAATTGAAATTAAAACAATTACCTTGTGATTTAAGGACGTTCACTGGCAAAATCGTTTTCTTAGAAATTTTCTTAAACTTTTAGTATATGTTTAATTAAACGCGTTTTATACGTAGGCGTTTTATTCAATGCCCCTTGCGGTACTAAAATTTGAGATATTCAGCTTCAAAATTCCGATTTTTAACACGGAATCCCTATGTTGAGCTCTCTCGACACGGACATTTTAATGAATAATAAGTACAGTTTTCTTAGAATTTTTTTTAAAAACTAGTATAAGATGCCTCATATTATTAGTAACGTGTGACATTAAAGTTCGATATAGCAAGCGGTATTTATTTTTGAGAAATAGTCGTCTAAAGAACACTATCGGACATAATTTTCGTCTGCTCGGAGGCAAGGAGAGGGAAACTTGGCAACGTTGCTACCGCTGCGACATATAGGTTAAGTAGAGAACGTCAAGATCTTATGGGCAACGTTATTTAAATCAAGCGTAATCTTACCTATTCTTTGACGATTTTCTAACCTATGAAACGCGGCACGAAATAAACATACACCTGCCTCGAGAGCCAGATCGAGTAAAGCTGCGCGGCGGCTAGACGAGTTTCAGACTTTTGCGGAAGTAGTTGTCAACCATATCATTACTCCGTGCGTATGCGAACCAATGCGAACACACTTGGGGGGGGGAAGGGGGGGGTAACTCTGAGTTGAGCACAACTGCCACCGGAGAACGTCCTTAAATAGCCAAATCTATTCTTAATATTGCGCTTCCTTTCCGCTGTATACGCATTTTTCAACGAAAAAGTTAATATATCGTGCAAAAAATCTTCGGATACTGCATTTAAATATGAAAAATTGACAAGGATCATTCTATTGTAATCTTTTAGATTTTTATTTTAAAACATTTTTTGGATGAATTTGGGCCATGTTTTTCCATCGCCAACAACATCTTGAACCGCTAGCCACGGATTACTATTTAATTGCTCTACTGAATATAGCATTATAAATATTTTGGAATTGCACAGAACAATATATGATATGTGATATGTCATTGAGGTTGAGCGCTCAATGTACATCACTACACATCCCTCGTGAATATAATTTTACAAATTTTTACGCAAAAATTATGCGAAAACTATAATTTCTTATAATATAATTACAACTTTTCACGCTATTTTTACGTAATTTTTACGTCAAAAGTACGCGATTTGGGCCATATTTGTAATTTTTCATAAATTTATGTAGAAATTTTTATGAATAACTACAACTTTTTGGATATACTACAAACAAAATAAAAAATAAAATTTACTTCTTTTGTTGAACATTATTTTATTGCTGAAAATCTTGATTACGTGCAAACTTAATTAAATAAATTTATATTGTACTTAGAAAATTTGCTTACCACCGCTGAATTTGAACTTGAAACCTCTGGCTCTTAAGTCAGTCACCTTCCGCACTGTGCTACATCATTAATTGATGAAGACGTTTCGTATTGTCTACATATGTTACACTTATTGTTAGCAGACGTACTGAAGGTGTCTGCTTTTAATAGGGTCAGCTCATTATATATATATATATATATATATTTTTTTTTACAAAATTGATGTCGGTCATTGATTCGATATTGAATCGATAACTTATCGACATCGAAAATCAGCCGATTTCAATCAAATTGTTTTGGCATCAAGTTGCTTATTTCTAAAGTTACTTGTGTTCAAAACTCTAAAAATTTTATCTAAAATTAAGAGACTATCTCCATATAGTATGCAGATAGTCATCGATTCGATGTCGATCGGTATCAAACCGATGACTATGCATCATATGGTGGCAGGCCGTTATTCATAGTCGGTTCTTATATTGTTCAAGACCGTTTTAAGTTCAATCATAAAATGTCCTGAACCAATCGCATAACCATATTAGCATCTTAAGACGGTCTTGAAATAAGATCCGACTATGAATATCGGCCATAGTCTCTTAATTTTAGACAAAATTTTTAGAATTTTGAACACAGATAACTTAGAAAGAAGCAACTCATGATGCCAAAACAATTTGATTAAAATCAGCTGATTTTTTATGTTAATTTCGATGAGTGAATCCGGTGAATCGACGTCGATTTGACATCGGCCTTCTCACTGGATAAATATACTTAATTATGCGACATGTTCGACATTTTTACATCAGACTATGCTGAAATCTACAACTTTCAATAAGATCTGTTTTTATTCCTGCACTGCTGAACTAGTGCACACTGATGTAATATAAGTTCGAGTGGGTAGTACTTTGTTTATATCAACAAGTATACTTTGTTTATATCTTACATTTAACCATAAAAATATTTTTAGAATATTATAGAAAGTTGTGAATAGTTGTAATTTTTACAATCGATTTTTACAATAATTTGCAACTTCTACAAATTACTATTTTTATAAAAATTTTTCTTAGAACGTTGTAGAAAGTTGTAAATAGTTGTCATTTTTACAATAATTTACAACTTCTACAATTTACTACATTTTTATAAAAAATATTCGCAGAATGTTGTAGATAGTTGTAAATAGTTATAATTTTTACAATAATCTACAACTTCTACGATTTACTACGTCTCATAAAAATGTTCGTAAAAAAGTTGTTACAATTTTCTATTACTTTTTACAACTTACTACAATTTACCATGAATTTATACAATTTTCACTTTGTAGAAATTTGTGATTTGTTGTAGAAGATTGTAATTTTTCATAGAAATACGTAAATTGTTGTAAAATTATTTCCACCAGGGATGTGACCACGGAGCATGCGCATGTGGTCGCGGAGCATGTCCGTAATCGCTACATAGCGTCGGTATAACAGGTTATAACCTGATAGTCGTCAACTTTAACAGTTAATATCTCGCTTCGCGGAGCAGAACGGGACTTTTTTCTGCCAGATTCGTTCGTTTTATGCAAAAACGCGTCGATTAAGCATAAATTCAGCGAAATCGGCGAGGAGGGAGCTCTCCTTAAGTATTACCAAAACAAGAAAGATAGAAGAGACTTGTAAAAATATACTTACAAAAATACAAGACCTTTGACCGTCTAGTTTCAAAGTAGTTGATTAAAGTACACAATTTCTGATACTAGCGGTGGACGCATATGACAGTTAACCTTTGAAATTAGCTTTGAAGTAAACCTAATAGCATAAATTAGTGTCTATATATATGTATGTACATATGAGATTCTTACACACATATGCATAACGCAGACAATCCCAGCCAAATACTATATGTCATTTGTCTATCATTAACTTTTTGACAGTATTGTCACGGACTAATTAGTGCGTAAACGTAAGACTTAATAGTGCGTAAACGAGTGACAAGTGCAATAGACAAAGTTACGGAACAAGTAATTTCCCATATAGGAATTGCCCGTAGTGGCAAGGAAGCCAAGGCTTGGCCGAAGCTATGGCGCTCAATCATTGGCCAAGAATCTATCAGCCAATACTGGCCCATCATTGGCAATTTACTGGTTGTTGAATAGTCAGGCGTTACAACGAAGGCCGACGTAGGGCAGTCAACTGTCGGCCAGAGTTCTGTCAGCCAGTACTCGACCAATAATGGCAAATAACTGACTGCCTATCTATATAGAATAGCTAGGCGTTGTGACGAAGCCCTACGCTTGGCCAACGTAAAGCAGCCAACTGTCGGCCAGAGTTCTGTCAGCCAGTACTCGACCAACAGTGGTAAATAACTGACTGCCTACCTATAGAATAGCCAGGCGTTGTGACGAAGCCCTACGGTTGGCCAATGGTTGGCACCCGCACATCGGCCAATATTCTGTCAGACAGTACTGAACCATCACTAGCAAATGACTATGCTAATGTCGAATCATCCGATAGATGGCATTTGATAGGATCCGTTTCTCCTGTTTAAAATACGACCAACGATAGTATAAGAATGATGTAGAAATGACGGAACTGCACAACTTATATCAGTTGTATCGTGGAGTCCACTTTTATAATAAAATGTGACACACTTTTGGATTAATGTTAACTTTAATGTAATATTATTTTTGAAGACTAATAATAATTAAATAAACAATATATATATATATATATATAGGTATATATATATATATATATATATATATATATATATATATATGTATATACCTATATATATATACTAGCTGGTTACCCGGGCTTCGCCCCGGAGGACATGTGG